>JAKCPB010000896.1:0-101490 GCA_021442155.1 Cymbidium sinense
TAGGTCTACTTAGGTAGGTTAAGGAGGACCTAAGGGTGAGTCATGCCATGAAATGTTTAGTTTGGCTTGGTTTCGTTAGATTTAGCTCAATTGAACCATATATATCAATTTGGGTCTAATTAGGTTAGGTTGATCAATTGATCAAATTGGATCAACGATTGGGTTATGTTGATGATCATTTGGAATGTATTGGTGCAATCAATTTGATTTAATTTGAAGTAGAAAATTTGGCCCATATGGGTTCATTTAGGTCAAATGGGTTAAGTTGATCAATTTAGTTAAATTGAACAAATTAGATTAGGTGAAGGGTTGATTTATGTTTAATTGACCATTTAAGAGTGATTGGAGGCTTTGATTTGAATTGATTTGGTTTAGAATAGGTTTTGGTTCAATTGGTCTTTTAGGCCAAATTGAGCTAAATGGGTCAATTAGATTAGTTTGACTAAATTGGCTTTAATTTGGTGATTGGAGAGTGTTCACTATTTATTTTTTGATTGATTAGAGGCATTGGTTCAATTCAACTGATTTAGAATGAGTTTTGGCCCAATTTCACAACTTAGTTTAAATTGGGTCAATTTAGGTCATGTGGCCAAATTGACTTAATTGGATTCAATTGATTGCAATAAAATGATTGATCATGATCAACAATCATTTTAGAAATGTTTGGATGAGTTGGTTCGGTCCAATTTGGATTGAATTAAGGTTTGACTCAATTTGGTCTTTTAGGCTAAATTGGGTCAAGTGAGTCAATTGGCTTGATTAGGTCTAATTGGGATTAATTAAGTGTTGAAAGTGATTCAATGATGAATTTATAATTGATTAATGACTTTGGTTGCAATCAATTTGAGTTTGATTGGATTTTTGCTTATTTGAACCCTTTAGGCCAAATGGGTAAGTTGGAATGATTGAGATGAATTTGAATGTTCAATCGAGTGTTTAGAATAGTCATGAGGTTTAGATTGACTCATTTTTTTCTTAAATCAAGTTGAATTAAATTTTGGCCCTATAGGCTTCAAATGGGTCAACTTAGGTTAAGGGCTAATTTGGTTTAATTGGGTTTAACTAAATTGCAATTAGTGTTCTATCACATTCAATTGAAGCTCAAGTGAGTTTTGGTGAGATCAATTTTAATTAGATTAGATCATTTTAAGATTTAGCCCTTTCAAGCCCAAATGGGACATGTTGGTTCAACCTAATCATTAGACCAAATTGGTTATTAATGGATCAAATTGGGTTTGGATCTAATTTGTGTTGGTTAAGGTTGAGTTTGTAATTAATTGGTTTGGGTTTGAGAAATTGGTTTGGTATATGGATTACTTGGGCTTAGGTGGGTCCTAGCCTAAGCCGAGGTCTAACCTTATGGTTGAACCTTATAAGTCTTCTAAGCTTAAGGTTAGTGTTCTCCTAACTAATAGAAGTATCGTTGTCTTAGGAAGACCTTAGTGCTTAGATAAATCTTAGGTCTAAAGAGGGATGATCAACTTTACTCCAAAGTGAGGTCAACACACCTCCTCACTTCAAAATCATGTAGCCATTTTTATGAAATGAAAGATAGCTAGGCTATTATTTATTAGAAAAAAATTCTAAGAAACTAGAATCAATTCCTAAATCTTAGTTTATGACTACTTTGAAAATGTTCTTAAATAATGCAATAAAAGTTTAGCTTTTAAGTATTTTTAGAAAAAGATTCATTTGATAAGGCTTGAGTATACAATCATCCTTACATCCATGTAATTATAAAATAGTTACGGGTGAAATTAGAGAGAAAATATAGACTTAAATTGCAATCAATGTTCAATCACATTTAATTGAAGCTCAAGTGAGTTTTGGTGAGATAAGTTTTAATTGGATTAGATTATTTTAAGATTTAGCCCTTTTAAGCCCAAATGGGACATGTTGGTTCAACCTAGTCATTAGACCAAATTGGACTTTAATGGATCAAATTGGGTTTGGATCTTATTTGTGTTGGTTAAGGTTGAGTTTATAATTAATTGGTTTCTTATATGGAATAATTGGGCTTAGGGTAGGTGGGTCCTAACTATCCTAAGCTGAGGTCTAACCTTATGGTTGAACCTTATAAGTCTTCTAAGCTTAAGGTTAGTGTTCTCCTAACCAATAGAAGTATCGTAGTCTTAGGAAGACCTTAGTGCTTAGATAAATCTTAGGTCTAAAGAGGGGATGATCAACTTTACTCCAAAGTGAGGTCAACACACCTCCTATACTTCAAAAAATCATGTAGCCATTTTATGAAATGAAAGATAGCTAGGCTATTATTTATTAGAAAAAAATCTAAGAAACTATATTCAATTCCTAAATCTTAGTTTATGACTACTTTGGATATGTTATTAAATAATGCAATAAAAGTTTAGCTTTTAAGTATTTTTAGACAAAAGATTCATTTGACAAGGCTTGAGTATACAATCATCCTTACATCCATGTAATTATAAAATAGTTACAGGTGAAATTAGAGAGAAAATATAGACTTCTCCAAGAAAGTGGCTATCCTCATTTGACAAATACCCATTATGTGCAATGGCTTAAAAGCCCAATTGAAAGAGAAAGATGCATTATAGTTGTAAGAACTAGGATTTCTAATTTCTTTTAGTATTTATACTTAAGAATTTAATTAAATAAAATTATGAGTTGTATTTATTTATAATTTGATTTAGTTAACTTTAGTGGGGTAGAAAATTTAATTCCTATGAGTCTATCAAAATCCATGTTGACATCCAAGTAGTACACATTACACAAAAAGAAGCCTATAAAAAGCATGTAATTTTTAGTGCATAACATAATGTAAAAAAATAGATTAAATCATCAAAATTATATAATAGAAAGCTGGTGTGCCCAAGTTCTATTATACAGCTCGAAAGATAAAGAAAATTGGCAACTAAGCTTTGCTCTTATATTGCTCGGCTTAGAATGACATTAACAAAAAAACCATTGGAGGCCATCTTATTTTCATCTCCATGGTGAGGATGCTCCAGGCTTCATAAGGTCTTATAGGTCTATGCCTTCAATCCATAGCTCATCTTAACCCCATGGCTCTAACTTAATTTTAGTACAAATTATATCTTAAAATTTAAAAATAAAATCTTAACTAAACTTATAAAATTAAGGTTGGTTTAAACACGTACACTAAAGCAGTTATATTTGATATAGTGGAGCTTAGAATCAACAGATATCAAGCCAAGCTATCCTAATGGGCTATGTTTAGGGGTTTAAGCAAATAGCACATGCAATCAAACTTATTCATTTTAATTTTTTTTTTATGGCATCCCCCTTTTATTGAGCACGACCCCTGTAAGAGATAGCATTAGTCTATTTAACATCACTCAAACAATTAGTATTTGAGCATATAATCCTAATATCTAGTCTATATTATATATATATATATATATATATATATATATATATATATATATATATATATATATATATATATATATATATATATATCACAACAAATCATCGACCTAACCTATGTGCAGAATTGGTGACCTAGTCATTTACTCTGTATGTGCAAATGATATTGTGGTGAGATAAACTAACAAAGCTAGGCCTTAATGTTTGAATTGTAATTTAAAAGTGAGGTTTAATCTTATTACCACTGGATGATTTTAGTTTAAGTGATTAATGACTTAAAGATAAATTTTAAGTTATACTTTTTTAGGTTTGAGTTGAATTTATTATTTTGATGAGTATAAGGAGTAATGGACCCACTCTTCCTTAAATCTTGGCCTAATAGAATGAATACCCCCCACCAAAGGATGAATGTTCAATTTAAGGGTTTAAGCAAATGATGTTTATAAATTTTAATTAATCTAGTTAGTGTTGCCATGTTTTGATTAATACCTAAGTTAGAACCTATTTAAGCCTAAATAATCTCATATCTTGTGAAGTATACCTTAATGTTAAGGAAATGCCTTAAATATCACTTCATCATACTTTGGTTAATCTTTTAAATTATTATTTTATTCAATATTATTTATTGGCTAATTATGTGGCATATCAAATTAAAGTCCAGATAACACCCAAATTTACATAAATATTCTCTAAAGTTGAGAGACTTCAGAGGAACATCTCATAAGAATTTGGGATTAATTTAAATTAATTCCAAACTTCATTTATTATTTGATCTAGAAGATATTTAGCTCTTCAGAGCATTTTAGTAGATGTCCCTTCACCATAATGCATCTTTTTTGAGTGTTAGTCCCCTCGAGAAGATGAGTGAGTGTTGTTAAATATTGGCATACTTCGCCGAATTGAGCACTTGTTCTTCTATGGTAAATTTTCGAGGGGTGATTTCCCGCTTCAAGTCCTAAATTATTTGGTGTTGGGTTGGATGGGACAATTGAGCTTGGGCCATGGCCTACTTTAACTAACTATTAGATATTGAACTTCCCATAGATGGCAAAATTATTAATGATTTTTTTATGTTTGAGACCAAGAAAGATCCCATAAATTTAAAAAAAATGTAAAATGATTAATGAGGGGAGTCCCATCAAATAAGGAAAGGCTACAAATTGACTAAGAAGAAGAGAATGCACAAAAGAAGATGCCTATATTTAAAGAGGTTTGGTCGAGAGCAATTCAACTTATGTTCATTGAGACAAAGGAGACATGCTTTTTTTTTTCTATACTGTATATCAAGTAATAACTTTGGAATTTATCCCCTTTTCTTGTTTTTGCAAGAAGTCTCCTAATACTGCTCCTTCGATAGTGTACATGGAAAGTCAATGAGGGGAAGATGGTGTTTTTGGAATTATTATTTCTCAGTAATACTATCTAATCTTTCCCAGTATTGGTGAGCTATGGGGCTATTTTGCTTCATATAAAGCCTATGAACTTATCAATTAAAGTCAATAAGAGGACAAATAAGACTAATGATAATAGCTTAGAATAAAATGATGCAAGTCTCACAAGCTTCAAGATTTTTTATCTTAATTTTGATGATAACAGCTATATGTATGAAAGCTTTTGATGTGTTAACTAATAGTTTCTACTGGCTTAAAAGCATGATAGCTTAATTGAACACATTACACGGGTTGCTTAATAGTCACAGCCACCTAATGACTAAAGTGGCCATTAAATCATCTCATATAAAAACGATATATGCAATAGAGCTCTGCTTATATGTTCTAAATATGCAAAGTCTATTGTACGTTGGAAGTTTACATGGCATATTTTACAGGTTTTGATAAATAAGTTCACAAACCTCATATGTTAAAATTAAAATTAAGCATCTTAAAATCTACCAAATGTTTTTTATTTTATAAGTAATATATATATATATATTTATATTTTACATACAAATTTCTTGCAAAGTCATATTTGAATTTTAAATAATTAAAATTTTATTATATTTTTTTATAAAAAGTCAGTTGTTTAACTCAATTTTGCACTCTAATTTCTAGTTTTGTAGGGGCTCCCAAAGTCTCTCCCGGCAAAATTCTTGCAAGATTTTGATCACGAATTATATTTTCATACAACCTGCTGTTTCTCAAAAACTTTCTCTTGGTAAGTCTATTGGGCAAAAATAGAAAATCATTTGTCTTCCATCCAGTAACACATTTCAATGCTAAAACCTTTCTCTTGAATCTTTACGAGCAAAGCAAACATTGGTCATTTCGTATCATTCAAGCTCTTGAAGTGCATTTTGTATGTTTAGAGTACAGATTATTTTTCTAAATTGATTGGCATATTCGTTCTAAATTTTCTGTAGTTTTATGCATGCAGCAGCTAGAATATAAATCTATTTTCAAATTTGGCTAAAATCTATTATAACTTTACCAAAATCATTTTTTTTTTTTAATTTGTCAAAATCTCTTCCTAAAATTTGTTAATTTTCTTAAAATTAACAAATATATTTTCAAATTTTGTGAAAATATATTTTAACTTTAACAAAATTTATTTTTAAAATATGTGAATCTTTAATATTTTATTAAAATCTATTGACAAAATTGTTAAAATAATTTTTTTAAATTTGTAAAAATCTATTTTTAAATTTTGTGAAATTTTATTTCTAACTTTACCAAAATCCAATTTTTAAAGTTTGTCCAATTCTATTTTCAAATTTTATAAAAGTTCAAACTTTCTCAAATTTTGATTTGAAACATTTTCAAAGTCTGTTGTACTTTTAATTTAATGTGTAATTTGACGAAATCTATTATTATAAAATAAGATTTGAACAAATTTATTGTGATCTTAATAGCAGTCAATATTTTGCAAGAAAATTATCCTTCTAAGGTGTCATCGTTATTTGTAAGATATCCATTTGAAATTATCCTTCTAAGGTGTCATCGTTATTTGTAAGATCTCCATTTGTCATAAAGTTATTTTATTTCTTTAGTAAGAGTTTGGGTTCTTACAATTGTCTAAATTAACTTTTAACGTTTTGCTTGCCTTAGCAGTTAGCTTTGTAATATAACTTAGATTAAAGTTTTGATCTCTAATGCAAGCGGATGCTAGATTATATTAAATTTTGGAGTAGTAGATTCGTAGATGACTTATGCAAGAATGTAGGCCTTAGTGTTGTCTTAATCTTGTAAAAATATGCCTATCCTTTTACCTGCTTTACATTTCCGATGCTTACTTATTTACTATTTTGTCAGCTAATTTGCTCAGTGTACTCAACACTCGTGGTTATTTTTCAAGTTGAGTGTAATAAAATTTTAATTAGGAAAACTTATATTCATTTGACATGAATTTTTCAGAAGTTTTCAGAAAGCTATGTTCACCACAATCTTCAAGTATCATAATCATCCCATAGATGACATTAATACTTTCTATCTTTTATGCTGATATTGTAAAGCTGAGTGTTTGTGGAGGAAATGAAATGGTGATATTAGGGCATGCTTCAAATGTAGTAATTTTTAGAAGAAGTCAAATAAAAGGAGATCTAGAGGCCTAAATTATTCCTAGAAAATTATGCAACTCAAGCTAGAGAACAGTCAAGAAAATCAGATTAATTGATCTTTTGAAGGGATTAGGCTTTCTAATATTAGTTATACTCAAGGATGTCTCCAAGAGAAACTAATGATAAATGAAGAATGCCTTTGTTTGGTATGATAACAAAAAATGATTCAATGAAGTTGAAAGTTACTATAATAGAGTAGTGTATGATTTAAGATAGAATAATCTATAAGGGCACAAGGTAAATCATTGTAACTAAGTGAAATGTCATCTCCTTGTATTGAAAGTTTTTGCAATAACATCCTTGAACCATGAATAAGTGTATCACAAAATATGATGCTCTTAAGGGAATAATGTTTGATGTTAAAGAGTACAATAAATGATAGACATAATTATGCTCAAGGCATCATGGGTTCATCAATTAAAGTTATCAAGTTTGTAAACTATTTAGCTCTATAGTTGTCAACCCAACCATGTTGTAAGATGCTTTATTAGCAACTATGAATTGTGCATTGTGGAGCTACTCTCATAACCCCAAATAGTAGAAAAACATTAAGAATTTTAAATAGTAGAAATCTAAGAAAAATTTTTTGGAAATCACATATCAGTTTATGATCTTTAGTGGTATAAGGATTATTTATAGAACTGAGATGAAAGAGATAACTTAGTTATATGCAATCAATACTATAATTTCATCTAGATTAGGATAGCTACTATATAATATTTTAAGCCCCTTAGGTGTATTAAATATCCGTGTCTATATAAGAAGCTTGATCCTAAGGAATCATGAGATGCAATGCAAGTTATCTATTCTTAAGAGAGAGATTTTCTATATGCATTGTATTTTGGCCATGTTATATTTAAACTCTAGTGCTTAGGAATTTTCATAACTAGTTAGCTTTATTTTACACCTCTTCAAAGAGATATAAATAAAAAGAGATTTATTAAATTGTTGCTATATAGAGTCTTGAATTTAAATTTAAAACATTTTAAATTGATTATAAATTAATTTTTGTTTATGAAAGGTGATAGAAAATATTTTAGCTTAACATAGTAAGGTTTATAAGACGTACAAATATACCTAAAAATAAGATGAAGACATCACATATATCTTATAGAACCTATAGAAACAACAAAATTCTATATTATGATGGTTATAAAAAGAAAATAAAAAGTATTTGAAGTAGTTGAATAATTTGCTTAAATATGAACAAAAATAAAATAAAATAGAAAAAAGTTGAGCTTGCACATACATGTGCAATATATATATATATATTCTATTAAAGTAAAGTTAAGGTATATGCGTTGGTTTCTTCTAGCCTTTTCAACTTAATGTTTAAAAAATGCTCCAAAACTTATTTGAAAAACCCTTGCTTAACCCCTGATGTATATAAACAAACACTCTTTAATAAAGTAAAGAAACATGATTTGCAAATCATCCAAGCATAATTAATAATCTTAGAATAAAAATTTTTGTAAAGTATCACAAATAGTTCTTCAATTAGTATTCTTTTATTTTGATGAATGTCTTTGTAAAAATAAATATAATTATGGCCATACATGTGGGACCACTAAGAAAAATAACTCTACCATAGTGCAAAAATGTAGCAATAGTAAATGTATGCCAATTAACTATCACAAACAAATTCATCAACTATGCAACACAAAAAATATGTCTAGCAAAATATTGGTCTAATAACTTCCTAACTCTATGCTAATCGACTAAAGAGTTATTGATTATAACTGATTCTAAGTGTGTGTATAAGTGATAAAAAAAATATTCATTTGACCACCTAAGGCTTAAAAATTTTAAAAAGGAGATGTAGTCCTATGAAGTTATATATAACATGTATGTTTGTTGTATATAATAAATGATACTAAAATTATTATACATATCATTTTTATCATGAACATTAGGTTCAAAAACTAAAGAATTTTTTCAGCATAGTTGTGTAGACTAATTTCATGCACATACAAATGTAATAATATGAAGGGTGATAGCTGGAAATATAAATTATTAAGTCTATGATTCAAGTATCAGTGAGCACCTATAGTTATAATGTAAAATGTTTACAAATATTAAATGAAATTGTAAATACCCAAAGTATAGGTATGCTCTAGTAGAAATGATCTATTTGGAAAAGGGCAAAAGGAAGATTTGTGATTTGGCTTATGGGGTTGACCCTCTTTTATGGGGAACCAATTTTTGGAGGCCTTAGTGGAATGATTTAATGTGAGAAATTAGAGTTAGGGTCACCAATAAGCTTAACTAAAAATAAATAGCCCAAATTTTGAAAAGCCATAACTCTAACTTTATGAATTTAGTATAATAAAATCAATTCTTATTTGGATCTAGAAAACTATTAGTTTTTAAAATATCTTATATATATATTTTAACTATTTTTGTTAAAATTTGTCGTTTATCTTATATGTTTAAAATTAAATTTTAAACTAAAAAATTTGTATTTTAAAAAATTCAAACATTAAAGATGTGAAATTTAAATTTTATTAAAATTTCAAATGTCTATAAATAATATTACAAATACATAATCTTAATGAATATGTGATTCCAACTTAGTGTTTGATTTTAAAATGCTAAATGGGGGTCACATGATCAAGAGCTAGCATATGCAAAGTTATAGTGTTCTAATAGTTTCATGTAAGCCCACCCATGAAATTCTTGAAGTTGTAATATTTTTTTATTTTTATTTTTTTAGACTAATTAGAATTTTTTTTACTATGATAATGGAAAAAAACTCACAATAGATTACATAAAGTTAAGAACAATAATATTTATTAATTGGGTATGATATTGGGCCTAGTTATGTGTAATTAGTAAGATTGAAAATAAAGATTTTAATGAGAAGAAAAAAATGTCATGCTAATAACCGCTTAAATGTTGGAAAGATTCACGGACATATATTTATCCATTTGGAATGCCTTTAAATTTTATATAAAATTTTTTAAATTATTTTGATAAATCTAACAAATCTAAAATTAAGAAAATTTGTGCTTTAGATTGATTAAGTCTTTTAAATGAACTATAAAAAAAAATTTATTAATCTGAAAGGGAAAATTGACATGAAAATAGTACTTTTAAAATTCCTTATATTTTTTAAAATAAATTTCAATTATTAAGATTTATGATTGTCAGTCCTTTGTCATTTAATAGTAGCTAAAGAAAGTTCATTCTCATCCTGACTGATAATTTTTCTAGGCATATTGAAACTACGGAACTCACCAATATCACATCATAGGACGTTAGAACCTTATTCGGTTTGATATTATTGGTCAAAATGGTCTCCTAATGACCATCATATAAATAATTAGTCCAAATTCATTGATAAAAGCCTCAAGTAGTTTTGAAAGTCTCTAGAAATTTTATTCAGATTCACTTTAGTTCATAACCCATAAATAAATAGCCAAGAGAATGCTACAAAAAAGAAAATTTTCAACTTACTGAAGAAAATTGAAGAAGCCAAGACTAACATTGGGGGTGCTATTATCAATCTTATGTGGGCTTATAATAACCATCTCTTTTCAAGTAGGTCTGATGCCATTCACTTTGTCACATGGAATTAGTGGTTTACAATCCATTGAGTAAGAGCTTTATAGCTAGTATGGTATGGTGGCTGCCAACTATGTGTTACATCCCACAAAGTGGAAAAAAAAATCAAGAAGGTATGGAGATAACACTCAACTTATTAGAGAAATTTAGAATGCAATCTTAGTTAAGGTAAGATAAAATAAAGAGAAGGATGGCAAAATACTACAATGCAAATGTTAAAGAGGAAAACTTCCAACCCCATAACTTGACACTAAATAACGTAGTTATAGTAACATGGTAAAGAGGACTTGATAAGATTAGATAGACATGAGATAGATCATACATAATCAAGAAACAAGTTAACTTAGGCAGTTATTAACTACAAACTTACTCACAAAAGAAGCTTCCTAAGACATGGAATTCTTATGGCCTTAAATACAATAACAACAACAACAACAACAAGAAGAAGCCTTTATCCCACTAAGTGGGGTCAACTACATGATTCCTTTGTCTCTATTATGTGTCAAATTCTCATTTAAGTTAAGTACACTAAGGTCATTTTTTATACATCTTAACCAAGTCTTATTAGGTCTACCTCTACCTTTCTTAACATAAGAAAAATCTAATGCATCTACTCTCCTAACTCATCACATCGACATTTTATGTGGCCAAACCATCTAAGGAGACTCTCTCTAATCTTATCTACCAAGAGAGCTACTCCAACTTTTCCCAACATACTCATTTTGCATTTTATCTCTAAGAGTAAAGCTACTCATCCACTGAGCATCCTCATCTCGCAACATTTAACTTAGTCTTATGCTTCTCTTTTATTAGCTAACATTCTCGCACCATAAATCATTGTGGTCTTACCACCATTTTATAAAATTTTCCCTTAAGTTTAAGCGGTACTTTTGTATCATAATAGGCCGATGCATTCTTCCACTTCAACCATCCAACTTGAATTCTACTAATAATATCTCCATCTATTTCAACATCATTTTGAACATTAGAGCTTAAATATCGAATTGCTCACTCTTTTAATGACTTGTTCACCTAATATCACAACACTATCACTAGAACTTCTACAACTAAATTTACACTCCATATATTCAGTTATAGATCTACTTAAAAGAAAACCTTTAGTCTCTAAGGTTGAACTCCATAATTCAAGTTTCTCTTGTGCACCCATGATTGGAGGGGCGTCGGCTAGTGGTGTCGGGTGGAACGCAGGCACGTCCGCACATGAGCAAGCAAGCGCCATTGCCGCGAGCATATAGAGCTGCGAGCACGTAGCCGTGTCAACCTTTGTACATGAGATGATAAGGATGTTGCACGAATGGGCATGGATCGTGCAACGCACGGCTCGCGCCTCATGACACTTAGCCACTTAGGCACTTGGGTGCTGGGCGCGTGCTTGCATGCATCTTGGCTTTTATATAAGAGCATGCCACCATCTCGTCCAATCGCCCCGCCTATCGATGCTTGCACGCGTCGCCACCCCACATGGCTATTGCGACCAGACACCGCCACCAACCATGGTCGCTAGATCAGACCGGCCCCTCGGATGGCTCATCATTCTCGAACATCGTGCATTCCATGCCTGAATTTTTCACAGTACTCTCGGGTTGCATTTTTTTGGCGCGGCATCATTTGAATTTTTCGCATCACCTTCAGATCAATTTTTCTAGTGCGTAGGAGCCCAAATTTTTTGCGCATCTTCATCTGCACGGCGAACCGTCTGCGTCAAAGTTTTCGAACACTTCACCGGACCATTCAATCGGTAGGGAGATAAATAGTGTGTGGGTGGACGAAGCAACGCAAGCCGATGACTCGCGATACTAGAATTTCTCATTGAAGACCAACATTTGCAATGATATATCCCCAATTGGATACAATCCCAAAAATTTCTAGAATATCATTATATACAAGTACACCTATCTTGACATATTATTAGGTTTACTCGCTTCTTTGGGTATTAGTACTATCAAATCTTCTCTAGTTTCTAACAAAAAACTTCAAAATATTGATGTAATTTAGCATTTATGAAAAAATTATGTAACTATAGAATAATGCATGAATGAGTTTTTTTTAAACTAATTTCTCTAATACCTTTGTGTTGTAGCACCATCTATCTTACACCTAGGACTTTGAAACCCCCTCTGAGGTATCAAACTTTTGTGAATAAAGGTAGAATTGTACCTATCCTCTACATATGCACTAAAAAACTTCTTAGTATCATATCTTGAAGTTTTCTTCCTCTTTGTAATAAATTTAATTGGCATCTTACATAAACAAAAAGGTTCATACAACAGTTGGGAACTCTGTGGGTTTTGAGTGAGTGAATAATGAATAATAATTTTTTTCCCAATGGGTTTATTTATAGATCTTAGTAACATGATGGAGTTGGACATGTAGTGCTACAGGGATGTCCAATTATCTAGTAATCTGAAAGCTAGCATCATGGTACTATCAGTAATGCCTAGGTGCTAGTCAAATAGTCATAAATATTAAAATTTTGGTCAAAATAAAAAAAATACATTACTAACTATGAACCAATTTCCATAATTCTAGTATAAAAATATGGTCAAATGTTGAATAAATTTTTGACTGTGATGTTGGTACGTAGCACCTAGGTGACCTACTTAATTTTGTCCTCATATTTATTTTGTTACTCACACTTGACTTAACCATTGACTAGCAGTCAAGTGAGCACTATGGAGCTTTGACGCAATTGAAGCACATGTGGTAAATTTTTACATATTCAATAAAAAGTGCAATTTAATAAGTTAAAAACATTACTACTATAGTACGACAACTCAACACTGTGACACTAATCCATTAGTGCATATGCACTACATTCACATATAATAAAATTTGAAATGCTTTCAAAAATCACACAACATACATGTAGATACACTACATAACAAATAAATTAACTTTAGGTTTCTTCCAAAGTGAGGCTTAGTTTATAGTCACCAGCTTGACTAAAACATTATGCATTCAACCTCAATACTAAGGAAGCTAATTGACACTTTAAGTTGATTTACCTCACTACCAAAGTAGTGTTTTAAGTATTTGACCATTCTCCTTAAAAATACTTTATTTTTTCAAGTCATAGATAATTTAGCACCATGTGGATTTGCCTTAATCATAAAAAAATGATCTTACCATCTAGATTCTAATTTTATAGAAAATAATTTTAGCTTACAATTAAATAATAACACTTACTTTCTAAGATGAAATTGCTTCTTAAGGAGCTTCTTATCATACTATATTTTAATTTATTCTTTGTAAATTTTATCAATTTCATAAGCTCCCATTATAAACCAATCCAATTCATTTAATTCTAAGAGCTTTTTCTTCTTGACATCCTTCATATCAAAATTTAACTTTTTGATCACTCAATGTGCTTTAGGTTTCTATTCCAAAGTTTTCTTAAATAATAATCTATAGGTAGTCATATTAATTGGTGTCTTGAATGTTACCCTATAGGCCCATAGTGCATCATTCTAACTATTTGATCATTCTTTCCTAGTTAGACCTATAGTCTTTCTAAAACTCTCTTAAGCTCCTATTTAATATTTCTACTTGAGCACTTAATTGTTGATGATAAGCTATATCCACCCTATGATTCACATCATATTTTGTCAAAAATGATTTTAAATTTTATATTACAAAAATGGGTTGTTATCACATTAATGACTCAAAGTGTACTAAATCTAGTGAAAATACTTTTTTTTAGAAATTTTAAAATAACATTAGAGTCATTGTTATGAGTAGTTATAGTTTCTATCCATCTAGAAACATAATCTATATTTATTTTCAAAAGAAAGAATCAATGGTGCCATCAAATCAATTCCCGAAACATCAATGGTGTCAACCTCAATATATAATTTAAAGGCATTTAATGATATTTTGACATGTTTCTTATGCCTTAGACACCTATCACAAGTCTTCACATAATCATAGCATCTCTAATAGGGTCCAAAAAAATATGCATTGTTCAGTTAATATATTATTCTATATCTCATTTATCTAATCACTAGGAAGACATCCTCTCATAATTTCGTCTAAACATTTATTATACAAAAATGGCTCATCCTAAAAATGAAATCTAACATCATGCAAAACGTTTTCCTTTGGTTATAAGATAACTATAAGGCAAGATCTCACTCACAAAATAATTCATAATGTATGCATACCAAGGAATAATGATATGTTCAAATGCAAATAAATGCTCATTAAAGAGTTTTTATCTAATCTCTTAATTAACATTAAAGACTCTTACTTCAAGTCTAAATAAATTATAAACAACTTGATATTGTATCTCTTTCTTATCCTAAATCTCTAATCAAATTCTTCTAAAAGAAGAATCCACCCTATCTATATTTAACATCTTCTTACTATAATATATTTTATTGTTGCATGATTAGTACATAATAACTTTAGCACTAACAAAATAAGACCTAAACTTATCAAAGGTAAATACTATGACTTGTAACTCTTTCTCAATAGTAAAATAACTAAATTGTAATTTATTAAGAGTTTTACTAGCAAAGTAAATAATATAAAATATATTATCCATTCTTTGCCTAAGTATTGCATATATAGCATAGTCAAATGCATCACACATAAGTTCAAACGGATTATTCATAATTAGTCTTTAATAAATTATATGACTCTAAACATTTAAGGGTGAATGCAAATGGTGTATCCTTTTTTAATAGGTCACATAGGAGTTTAGAAATTTTAGAGAAGTTTTTAATGAGCCTCTTATAAATCTTACATGTCCAAGAAAACTTCTAATTCCCTTCAAATTAATTGGAAGTGGCTTTTTATGATTTGACTCATAGCCTTACCAACTTTAATACCAGACTCACATATCCTATGAAGAAGAATAGTCTCCTCCCTAACCATAAAGTGACCACTTCTCCTAATCAATACTATAATTTTCTCCTTACATTTATTTAATAACAACTCAAGATTTTTTAAATACTTTTTGTATAAAAATCCAAATACAAAAAGAAATCATCCATAAAACTTCAATGCAAATTTTAATCAAATCTAAAAAGGTAGAGATCATATGATGTGAAAGTATAGTTGAAGTATTACCCAATCCAAAAGGCATTCTCCTAAATGCAAAAAAAAAAAAAACAAACTTTAAGGGAAGTGAAAAATCCTCAACTCATTTAACTATTAGATTATATCCTGAATATCCATCTAAGAAATAATATAATAAATGCACTGCTAACCTATTTAACATTTGATTAATAGAAGGTAATGAAAAATTATCTATCCTAATGGCTTTATTCAATTTTTTATATTCAATATAAATACTCTAACTCATAACAGTTCTTGTGGATATGATTTTATTATTTTCATTTGTTATAATAATCATACTACCCTTTTTAGACCCACAATAAATAGGACTAACTCATGACTATCAAAATTGGATATATGATACGCATCTAACCACTAGAAAATATACTTCTTCATTTTTTGCTTTCATGATAAGGTTCAATCACCTTTAATTGTCAACAAATTACATTCAATTCTATTCCGTCAAAATTTTATAAATGCAAAAAGATGAACGAATCTTCATAATAACAATAATTGTCCATCTAAATTCTTTTTTTGTGTTCTCTAAGCACACTTATCAATTTCTCTTTTTAAATTTAATTTGAAGGTAAAGGACTTCCCTAAGTAAGCATACTTCAAATGATAACTCTAGTGCTTCTATGATAGATGGTTTTAAAGTATAAATACTTATAGACATATCTGTGGTGATTAAAATAAGATGACATTATTCAGATCTTAGGGTTCTTATTTTGGTGGCCGAACATGACATCAATTAAAAATACACTAACGATAGATATAGTATCCTATGATGGATTTAATCACTTCAAGACTCCTAAGACTAATGAGTCTAAGTGTAGTAGAGATCATTCCCTTACCTTATATGGGTGAAGTAACAGTTTATTTTACTTGGGTTACAAGTTTCCCATAATAGCAAGCTCTGTAGTTAATTATATCTTAAGAGAGAATTTCTTAAGAAAGCTCTCGATTAAAATAGCCGGCTATTATCTCTATAGATTTTAGACTTTGAATTAATTATTGGTAAATTTTGATGATAGATTAATCAGAATAGTTCTTCTTTGATTCCAAATAGGTGAAAGTAGGAAATGTTTTGATAATGGGAAGCCCAATAAGCACTTTAACCTATTATATGGTTGGGCTTTATATTTTTAGAAGAGAGATTTATTTTTATATTAAATAAAAATTTTATTAGAATGTTAGGACTCAAGAACACCAAACTGTGAAAAAGCCTAAGAGGTGAAGACTTAATGTCATAGCAAAAAGGAAAAAAGACTCATCAGACCTTAAAAGTAAAGGTGCCTCTATTATAAACTAGAAGCTTGGCCTACTCTAATGGGAAAAAATTAAGATTTATGGGTTCTCTAAACTTATCCTAGTTCTTTTGGACTTATTACCCTCATGTATGGGCTATTAACTAACACTTAATATGCATTAAAATTACAAAACAAATCTTATGAAATGTAACATAGTTTGTTGTTATTTTTTTAGAGGAAATTCTAATAACATTGACTCACTCCTTAAATCAAAGATCATGATTAGTACAAAATATTTCTAATTAATGTAATAATTTTTAGCTTTTTGTATATTTTAGACACTAAATATATTTTAAACTAGGGTACATATATATGCCTACATGCATGTTTATAGTAATTAGCTAAACGCGAACACATTATTTACAAGGTAGACTTTCTTATGAAGGGTGATCATCCTCACTGGATAAATACCCCTCAATTCAGGCAAAAAAGGATAATATGCATTATGGCTCACAAAGTCTAAGATTTCTAGTTGCTTTTAATATTTATGCTTAAGGCTTTAATTATGTGAGAGTATAAGTTATATATATTTTGGTTTGAATTAATTAATTTAGTTGAGCATAAAATTAATTTCTCTTAGAAAAGCTACCAAAGAGATCGAGGCAGACAATCAAACATTATTAGATAAAAAAAACTTCAGAAAAGCATACAATTTTAGTGTGCAGTATAAAGTAAACATTATACAAGACATTTAAAAAAAATCATACAGGCCTTTTACAAATTTAAATTTGCTGTCGAGGATCTACCTTTATGTAGCCCGACATATAATTACATAAGTATATTAGCACATGGGGTTTGGATATCTTTATTTTCATGTTACTCCTTGTGTCAGTTCTCAAAGCATCGTAGGGCCTCCCAAGCCTAATCACTATAACCACTGCTCATCCTAAACCTTATGGTTCTAATTCAAATTAAACATTATAAATTCCATTCAAAAATAAAAGAAAATCTAAGTCTTATAAAATAAGGATTAGTGTAAATAACAAATACACTTTTATTTGGGTTAGTACTAATAAGTACCTTAGCTCACATGTCCCAATGAGCTATACTTTGAGACTTAAGCAAAACCCGACAAATAAAATATTATTTGTTTTAAATCATTATAGCATCCCATTTTATTAAGCACAATCCCTATAAAAATGATATTAGTCTACTAAATTGTGCCCCAACCTTCAAATCTATAAGTGAATAATCTTAACATCCAATCTAAAATATTATATCACAAAATAAAAAAAAATCATTACATCACAATCAAACATCATCCTAATCTAACTTTAGAATTTGTGACCTAATACTCTAATGTGTGTGCAAAGACTAGTGTGGTGGGTCAAAGCTAAGCTTTAATATTTAAGTTGAGATTTAAAATGAGATTAAATTTATTACCATTGGGTTATTTCAGTTTAACTGATTAAAGACTTAAAGATGGATTTTAATATTTAAAAATTTAAGTTTAAGTTAAGTTTAGTGTTTTAAAGAATGTGAGGAAAAAGTGGGCCCCACTTAAGGTTGGGCCACTCTTCCTTTCATTCTGGTCCTAATGAGTGGTCACTTCATCAAAGGATGAGGGATCAACCCCAAATTCTAACAAGATGGTATTTATGGGGTTCGATCTTGTTTAATTGATGATATTTTATTCCAATTGTATTCAAGTTTTTAATTGTTCATTATTAATATTTCAAACTTTATAATACATAATCTATAAAAAAGAATACAAAGTTTGATAAGTTTAGAGTGCAAACCACTTAGCTATTCATTAAGGCAGATAAAACATTTTTAACATCAATGAACATTGAAAATACTATTAGATGAAAATTTATGAGTAAAGAAAGAGCCCAAAATTTGATCCTCCAAATTTGGAGTCATGGTACTAGTCTTTTAATACCAAGGTTCTCTACTTACTATCTTCATGTATTTTTAACCTTCTTCTAGTTTCTTTTATCATCAAGGCATTACTTATGTTAGAGCCATAACTATCTTGTGGGTCAAAATCTTTGGCGGTTATTCTTTAATCTTTGGATCTAGTACTATGGTGTTGGTTCTCTCTCTTCACAACTAATTTCTTCATATTAACCTTTGTTGCTACATTACTGATGCGTAGGTGCTACCCCTTGAAAATATTGATTTTCTTCTTTTTGTATTAAATGTGAAGTTCCAACCCAAAATATTAAAATTTATAAAAAAAATATAATTTAACATTAATTAGACATAAAAACAACAAAAAAAATACTTCATAATTTAATAGGTCCTTCTAACTGAACAGATACACCTAAAAGTGACAACTAATGTACTCGCTATGATGACATCATAGTTATCCTACATATAGTATATAGTTATTTCTCAATTGTCATGTGAATGTGCTATTATCTTAGACTACCACCAAGTTCACTCCTAAGAAAGACCTTATTTTCATGAGTAGATGAGTATCTCAATATGAGTATATAAATACCAAAAAGAATACCTAAATAAAAATTAGCACTCATTACAAATAAGAAAGAAAAATAAATTAACATTCCCTCTCATAGATATAAAAATAAAATAAAATAAAATAAAACTAAGTGAGTTAGGAACTCGTGTTATCACTTTCATCAGAGTTTGACAATGCATACAGGTTCTCCAAGTCAAAACAATTTTATTAAGGTTGTTATTCGACACCAGCATCTATAGGTTAAAATATATTTCCTTCTTGAATTTACTGGCAAGACGGTCTACACATTATGGAGAGTGTAAGATGTTAGCCTATGACATTTTGTTCTCTTAGAACTCTACTTCTCATCACTAGTTGTGAGGAGTTAGACTTTTTTATGACCTTCTTTATTCATTCTAGGCTTTATTATTACCCTACAAAGGTCAAAGTTTTCTCATAGTGATGATTGCATAATTTCTCATTCTTTCTCAACCTCATTCAATTATTTTTAAGACAATCATGAATTCCCAACCATGGGCATAAGCAATTTGAAAATTATCCCTTGCGTATCAGCAAAGCAAAGAGCATCTTTACTAGAAGAACTTAGTTGAGCTACTCTATGATGAAAGATACATAAATATACTTCTCCATGTCAAAAGCATCACTAGGCAAGTCAACATTGAGTAGGTTATAGGAATATGTTATTTCAACGAGCGATGTTAACCTCACCATCTTCTTGGAGATCTTAGCCTCTGACCTTAGCCTTGGATTTATTCAAATATCTCTATATGGACTATTCTTGAGAAATATTAGCACTATCCTCATCACCATAGCTAATGATACTATCATGCTAGCATTTACCTCACTCATCGATCTCATTGCCCAATTGTCAGTATATGCCTAAGTGACATTGATCTAAGAAAATAGGTGGTGACTAGAATATCAAGAATAAGCTTCTTGGCCCAGTGAGAGCTAGCAAGTGAGTCAATTAGAAAGGAGAATATGTTAGGGTTCATTGGGTACATCACAATAGTGACCAAATATGTGGAACAATGTAGCGAATAAATTAATCGATGATCTAATAAAAAGTAGATGAAAGCAAACTTTTGTTACAAGGTCAAGTAAACTTAGCAACTTCAAAAGTATAAGGTGATAGCAAGGTTTCTTCTTTGAAGGATCTATAAGGATTTGACCGCTACTATCTTAAATTGTAGAAAATTGCCTTTCTTTTCTTAAAGGAGATAGACCTTATCAACACTAACGACCTTATTATACTGTTCATGAAGAGAAATTGATCTTATTACTTCATCCTAATCTTTACTCTACTCCAATGATCCAAAATTAGACTTTAAAATCAAATGAACATTTTCACTATAATAGGCTTCATTAACAAACAATTGGCAAAATAGTATTAGTTTTCAAGATATCTGCTCTAGAAAAAAAATAAAAAAATAGAGCAAATTTTCTTCTAAATATAAAGTGAACTTGCAATGAAAATGAAGGCAATAATTATTATTATGAATGATCCTGTCCCCACTACAATAAAGAACTATGTTTAAAGACTAAAATTTTCAATCATCTCTAAAGTGACATTAAATCAAATATTAAATGCTGAGATCTTCCCCCATCATTATAAAATTTCATCAAATCTAATGTCAAAATCATAATAAGACCACATAAAGCGTACTCACTATGGGTATGAGAGACACTAAGTTGCCAAATATAAAATTATATAAAAAGGTATAAACAGTGGAATATAATAGAACTTCTTAAATAAAAATTGATTACTATCAAACATTTATTACAAGACCAATAAATCACTAGACATTATTATAATGCTACTTATAAGAAATTACCCTAGTATAAGATCTAGCAAAACATCTAGATAAATAGACCATCTATTTATTGAATATTGCATGAAGAACTAGCTATCTGCAATGAGTTAAGAAGATACTTTCAACTTGTCATGGAAACTTTCTTAATTCTTATTGCAGGGAGACAAAATTTGAGGCAGCTATCATTTCAATGAGTTAAACCAAGACTATAGATTCTCCAACTCAACCCATAGGTCAGAGAATTCAACCTTCCACAACTAGTGGCCACTAATGGGAACTTCATGACCCAACTCCACTACCTAGAGTAATGGAGGTTAAGTTAGGCTTGGCACTAACTTATATGAAGGTAAATGCACCACCTGACAAAGGGAGAGGATACACACATCTCATTAAGTCTTGTGAGAACTTCCCTCTTAATGTGGACACTTCCTCATCATAAAAAATGTAGAATGTGTTCTTTCCATTATTACACTCTTCTTAATCATGTTCCTCTACAAAAATTCATGACGAAACAATATTCGCAGCAATTTTAAAAGGTAAATTTTGGCATATTAATGAGATGACTTATTAAAGCTATCATCATAAATAAAATAAATCTACAATAAAATTCAATGATGCATCCCACACACTTATCATTCAATCTAAGAACTCACCCATCTTAAGTTGAACTTTAGGCTTGTAAGAACAAGAGATTAATAAATTACTAAAAAAATAAAACTCACTATAAATTGACTCATATTCTACAACATTGGAAAATTGAGTACTCACCACCAAAAAACTTGAGTTTCACACTAATCTTGCATGTAAGAAAATCTTAAGCTTTTGTACATTCATTATTAAAGAATAAAAAATGCAACATGATTGTTCTTTGATGAGACAAGCCACCTCCAACTCATGACAAGTTAGAAACATTTAGTAGTGGATCACTAAATTCTTCCTTTCCTTCTTAACCAGTGGGACTCCATCTGTTGAGGTGCACTTATCTCAATCAAAATGTTGTTCACCATATGAGGCACTTCAATAAATACACTACACACCACATCAGCTATCTAAGCAGAGGTAGTATTCACCATATACAAGCAATGATTTGATTTTTGTGCTCTAGTTTAAGAGTGATTTTCACTAAATTTGGTTGTCAACATTTCAGCCATATCCTAAGAAACCATCAAATTAAAGCATTTTGAGAAGGTAAAAAATTGAAGAAAAGTGGCTCTACACTTCACTAATCCCTCAAGTAAAGTTGATGTAATATATATTTCAAAGGATTCTTATAAAATAGAAAATGCTCCAATAATTTAGGTTCCTATCACATGAACTGTTTTCATTCATTAATTACTTTAATCATTAATTTTATCATCCTTTTTGCAGGTCACCATCACAAAAATCAAGTGAATTGAGAGGCTAACTATGTACCTTGAACCAACTTGAGTCATCACAAAATGACTTCTTATGTTAGTTGATAAGTCGATCATGTTAACTTAGCTTAGAGCTCCTCTTACATCAAGCCACTATTACCTCGATGTCTAGAGGAGTGTGTCAAAGTGCAACTTCTAGTTAGAAACTCATCACCCTGATTGACAATCTCAGTATGACTAACTTGGTTAACTCACCCATGACACTAGATGAGCGACCCGAGCATGCAAAGTCATTAGCATTTCACCCAAAGTACAACTTTGAAGAGACTTAAACAGTTAACTTGTCCCACCTTTAGGGCCAAGAGAGTTGATCCATATAGGTTACCACATCATTTAGATGCGACATCTCTTGCTACACCAAGCAACTATATGTGCCTAAATTAGAGCAATCTCTAAAGTTTATATATATATATATATATTTATTATTTTATGAATATGATGAAGCTATTTTTGTAGTCTTCTAACCTTTATAATAAAAGAGTCAAAAGATAGGTCTAGGAATTTTTGGCTCTTATTTCAATGATCTTTTGGGATATTTGAGTCTTCTAGTTTTTTCTTTTGAGGCATACAACATACCATCCTTGAATTATTTCTTCATTACTAGTGATATATATAAAAATACTTACCAATCGTCATATGCCATCTCTACTTACCCTTGTCTTACAAGCAAGTTCTTGTGTCACACCATAAATATATTAACAATTAATAATTATAGTGAGCTTTTAAGACATGTGGAGATAATAAATCTTTATAGCAAAACACTAATATATTTATGTCAATGGTAGAAAGCATCACCCTAGCAAGAAATTATGTTTTATCAAGGGATAGAAGTTATCATATCCCATCATCGCTTGTTCTATTTCCAACTTATCTTGGTCATAAAGGAGTGAAGCCATCTATAATGGAGTCACAAAAAATCTACTAAGAGGAGTCCAAATCTAATAAGTGACTCAAGACTTGCTAAATGTTGAGATTATGTCATGTGTATCTGAAGAAATAGTAAACTATATGGAGAAATGAAATTCTTTCTTCCCCTTAGGAGATGAAAAGTAGAGTTTATTTTTCTTTTGGTTCGCTAGCTTTCCATGGGACTCGACCCTCTTCATCAATTACATTTTAGGCATGTAACTTTAAAAGCAATCTTAACTAAAGAGTGAATTTTCTTCTTATTCAGGGTTCATTATGCACTAAAGTTATGATTGCATGTGTCTTAATGTTAATCTAATAGCTTAAGAAAGTAATAAAAAATGCAAGAAATGCAATAAGCATAAAATAAACATACTTTTATTACTTGAAAGATTACATATTCTAACATTGAATAAATGTCATCAAGGTATAAGTCTTAGTTTTATAAATTTAAAGTTGGAAACACAAAATTGACAAGTAGCTAGCTTAGTTTAAGCCCAACACAACTAAAGGCTTAGATCAAAGAATTCACTAGTACGGAGCTGATGTGCCAATGTTGAGTAGAAAATCCATTCATTATGTACTATAAATATGATAGATCTAAACAAGCTTAAAGTGTTAGCAATTTAGAGCTAATTAGAAGAAAATAAGCCCAAAGCTTCTAAAAGGTTGTGACCTTAGTGTTCTTGGTCTTGTATGCTAATATAAAGTGGTGCAAAGCTAAGGTCAATAGATATACTAGTGCATAAAATATAGTCAATAGGTGTAATGCGAACAGAGAAATAATCAATGGTTGTCAAAGGTGAAGAATGTGAGGCTAATTAATCATAAAATATAATTAGGTCTTAATAAAGTAAATAACAGAATTAATCTTACAAATTCCTAAGAAAACCAATCACTATTATGTATCGTTAGGTGTGATAGTAAGGCAAGTGACTTGATAGGTGGTGTGTGGAATAAAAAAGTCTAAGTCTCCTCAAGAGGAATTTTCTAAAATCCTCGAAGGGTTCACAGAACTAAATGCTCATGGCAGGAATACTCTATTTTTTGAAACATAATAATGGTATAAATAGATATTGGCCTTTCTTTGGCAAGGCATAGAGAAAAGCTAGTTGAATGATCTTCAAGTTTAAAGCTCAATTGAGACTAAAAAGATACAACTAACACAAATTAATTAGTACAAAAAAATGTGTTTTGGGTTGTTAGTTTTCCTACAATGCTAACAACTATGAGTCATAATTACCCCTAATTGGATTGTTTCAATAAACTAAGTTGTCATTTCAAGAAGGTTGATGATGATTCCTAGATATGTTGAAATGTTTGAGTTGATGGCTATTGGCAAGAATCCTTCACTTCTCCTTTAGCATACTAGAGGATTATATGTAAGGAGTTGCTCACTATATTAGGATCAATTTCTAACCCTTATGATAGAAAGGCAAGCCACGTGATGTGTGGAATAAAAAAAGTCTAAGTCTCCTCGGGGAGAATTTTCTAAAATTCTTGAAGGGTTCAAGAACTAAATGCTCATGATGGGATATTCTTTTTGAAATCTAGTTTTGGGATAAATTGATATTGACCTTTCTTTGGCTAGGCATAGAGCAAAACTAAATGAAAAATCTTTAAATTTATAGCTCAATTGAGACTAAAAGATCCAACTAACACAAATTAGTTAGTATAAAAAATATGTTTTGGGGTGTCAACTTTCCTGCAAGGCTAACAAATATGAGTCATTATTACCCCTAATTGGATTGTTTCAATAAACTAAAGCTGCCATGTCAAGAAGTTTTCTATTGATTCCTAGATATATTGAAATGTCTAAGTTGATGTCTATTGGCAGGAATCCTTTACTTCTCCTTCAGCATACCAAAGGATTATATGCAAGGAGTTGCTTGCTAAATTGGGGTTAAATTTCTAACCCTTAAGATAATAACAAGGGAATATATAACAGAAAGATTATGATAAGTTAAGCTATTATGCTAGTAATGGATGCAACAAGATAGGCTGAAAGATTATCTCAGCTCTTGCATCAATCAAAAATGTAAAGTCAACGGGCAACTTTCCAACTTATTTTTCTCTATCATGAATTGGAAATGCTACAAAAGAGAAAGTTCACAACTTTTGATTCAAAGCCATTAACCAAGGCGACAAAAGTGGTATTTGCTAAACACGACTTATGGCCGTGTTTGAGGTGCCTGAATGAGTTTAGGTAAAGATTAATAAGGGCAAAGACCGAAAGGAGGTCAATAATTTCTTTCTTTTGTGATTAGATTTAAGCTTAATGATTATAGAGCTAATCCATTTGTTCTGCTAGATGAAAGACAAATCATTAAATAATTGGCATCGTGAATTTGAAGGCATCCAAAAAAAAGAAGAAGAAAATTTGTTACAATTAATTAGGATAATTAATTAATCATAAAATATAACATAATATTATTTCTTGATAATCTATTGATTTAAAATAAAATACTATTGTGATAATTAGTGTTAGTTAATTATTTTTGTTTTTTATTGGTTAAATAATATTTAAGGATCAGCTATTATGTGACATTTTTTTATTTAGTCAAAAATTAATTAATAATAAAGGAATTATTATTGTAATAAAATTAAATTTTCTCGAAATCCTTAATATTTTTTTTGTTATTTGAAATATTTCTAATACTATTGCTATAAATTCTATCTTAAAACATCTAATATAGCAATCTTAATAGTAATTTTATCAAACAGTTATCCGTGCTATACAATCGCACATCAAAAAAAAACAAAAAACAAAAAACAAAAAACCAAAAAAAGGAAAAAAAAAACAAAATTTAAGATAAAAAAAAGAGAACCTAAAACTCATCTTAAAATCAGAAACATGGATATATAAGTGAGTTAAAAATTTATTTTGCGGGTTTTATTTCGTGTAAGTATAAATCTATTCGATGTCGATGGATTAAAATACACAATTTCTATCGATAATCGATTCTTTTCAGTTACTATTGAATAGGATGGATTATTCTTGCCCAGTTACTTGGAAATCAATTGCAACGATTAACTTTTATACATGTTGAGATATTTAGACTCTTGAGGGAATTTAAGCAGATTGGTAAAGGGCAAGTTGATAGAATTTTACTTATTAAGATTTCTAAATAAATTTATTACGGGATAAACTAAAAAAATTAAGACAACAAGAAAGCTTAGCAGAAAAAATAAGGTAAATATAGAAAATGAGAAATATAAATAAAAGGAGAAAGAGGGCCTCAAGCAGACCAAATAATTTGTGGATGTGATTAATGAAACATGATTCTGCATCATCCTACTTAAAGTAACAGTAAATGCAATCGAAAATGTAAACTTATCGAAGTATACACATCATCGTCACCGTTTATCTGAAGATTAAAAAAAATCAGAGAGGCACTTGAGGAGTAATTGCACGGTGCACCTGCAGCGGCGGCGGCGGCGGCGGTGGCGTCTGTGGTTGCGGCAGTGGAAAACGGGGATTTTGAGGCATATTGGGACGAGGTGGAAGAGGTGATAACGGATCAGGCCTAGCGATCGCCAAAAAAGGGTTATCCCAGTAGCAATAATGTGAGAAAAAGGGCCGTAGATCCATATTTGTCTTTACTATCCCAAGCTGTGGTAATCCCACAACAATGGCTTCTCAATTGGTAAAATTGATTGTAGAACGCAAGATGAACTAAATGCACTTTTTAAATCAACTCTCTCTCTCTCTCTCTCTATATATATATATATATATATGATGAACTAAATGCACTTTTTAAATCAACTCTCTCTCTCTCTCTCTCTCTCTCTCTCTCTCTCTATATATATATAAAATTTCGCAGAGCCATTTCAACAATTTATATTTTCAACAGAAGGGACATGTTAGAGCCTTGGTCTCGCATTACTGTCCATCGTTGTCATTACTTGTATTATATGATCTAATTTAATAGAATGTTTTGTGAAGGTAATGTTGTTTATTAACAAATTTGAAAGATTTGATCCGCGAAATATTAATTGAAAAACTGCAATCCTTTTTTATTTGACAACTGGAGCTCACTTATTGTGTACCTAATTTAGTTTCGGATTACTTGCATTTATATGAATTTCATTCATGAATATTCTATCTAATTGTTATATATTGAATTGTTTTAATTTGGAGTCATAAAGATACCACGCATATCTTAAGGGGTTCTTATTGAAGTGATCGAGTGTGATAGGTTTGATGTTTATCTCAAAGGTAAACATCACCTGATAAACCTAATAAAGACTCACGAAGAGATGAGTCTTCATATATATCACAAATCTTTCTCCTACTTTACATGGATAAATAAAGTATGATGTGTTTTAAGTCGGATTCTTTAGTTTCTTATGAAAGCAAGCCTCAATTGTTAATTACATCATAGGAAATAAAAATTTCTCATAAATACTCTCAATAAAGTTGTCAATGAGTATCTCCAAAGATTTCAAGGCTAAATCATCAAAGAATTGATTGTTATTAAAAACCAAATAGGATTGCTCGAATTGGGAGATTTCTTCACAGATTCTAAAGAAGAATAAGTAAGAAGCGCCCATGATACTAAAAAGCCTAGTGAGTGCTTCAATCTATCATATATTTAGGCTCTATATTTTTTTAAGAGGAATTTATTCTTGTTTAAGTTGAAAGTTTATTAAAAAGTTAGGACTCACAATCCAGCAACACAAGATTATGAAAATGTTTAAGACGTGATGACTAATACTCGTAGCAAAAGAGAAACAAGCTTCCTCAAAACCTAAGTTTAGGGTGCTCTAGCATAAGCTAAGAGCTCAACCTGATTCTACTCGAAAAAAAAGATGGGATATAAGGGTCCACCTCTAAAAAAAAGAGTGAACACATCTAGACTCTTCTGAATTTACAATTTATGCAAAGCTACGCTAGCTAACACCTTATCGCTTTAAAACTATGTAGGTCTATTTTTCTAAATGTAGAATAGCTAAGCTGTTATTTAATTAAAAAAGAAGCTAGAGTCATAAACTCACTCCATAAAAAGCTAGATAATGTTTGGTATGCAAATATGACTTATGCTAATGTTAAAAAAATTAACATATTTTTTGGATTATTTTGACACATTGATTTTGGAGCAAGGCTTGGCATAATTATACTTAAATGCATGGTGAAATTATGTTGTGGGCTATATTAGTGCAAAGAGGTGTTCTCCACTACAAAGGATTGCCCTCACAGGTCAGGCTTGTCCCTTATCATGCAAGAGTGGAGATCTTCTATTTTCAAGAGTGAAATAATATGATATGTATGGTGTGATAACATACAACATTCAGCTAAAGAGTTTCTATATCTTTTATTATTTTGTTTATATGCTTAGGCTTTAGAGTGAAATTGTGAGTTGCATTAGAATTTAGTTATGAGTTATTTAGTGATGATAGAAATTTTAATTTTATCGTAAAGAGCCTACTACATTCTTGCCACATATTAAAACATCACATTTTAAGAAACTTATGAAAAGCATGTCATTTCTTCTACATGATCTAAACATAACAATCAAACACTTAGAACTTCGTAGAAGAATAAGAGGCCGATGACGTCGGATATCGCCGCACACCCCAAAAAATAGAGAAATTTTAGTAGATGAGCGTTACCCTTATATAACCTAGATTTCAATTGAATGTTACAATTAAAATAAACGCTATGGGGGCCTTCAATCATTGTTCTCTTTTCCCTTTTTAGAGTAGTTTACTCTAGGCTTCACAAGACCTCCCAAGCTTTTACCTTCTAGCCACTGCTCATCCTACACCCCATGTAATCTAATCATATTATAAAAATTACATATTCATAAAAAAAAATAAGTCTAACTATACAAAATATACATTAGCTAAACAAGCATACAAACCAAACACTTATGTTTCACATATTTAGACTTATACACTTGGGTAACTAAAGTCTAATTGGATTATGCTTGGGATATAAGCAACACTTATAAGAAAGAATAATTATATTCATTTGTTATTACAAAACCTCATTAGCAAAATCCCCTACATATAATATCATTAAGCTATTAACTAACGCTCTAGTATGCATGAACAATCTTAACATCCAATCTAAAATAAAACATATCACCATAATATACACCGCCTAACTTAGTACTAGAATCCTGATTTAGCCTTCTAATATGTGTGTTACTTAGCTTCTTTTTAAGAGAGGGAGTTGATAGTGAATCGTTTTTAAAATTATTCATAAAATTTAATTTTTCTTTTGTAGAATATTTAAATATTTAATAATAATAATGCTTTAGTGAAATAAAGCAAAAAAAGTAATAACAAAAAAGTAAAGTGTTGAGAAGTAAAGAAAGAGAACACAAAGATTTTTAGGTGGTTTGGCCAAACCCTGAAAATCAGCCTACGTCCACGCCTAGCCACCCAGGTTAGGAATTCACTAAGCCAAAGTTGAGATCATAACAAATCTCTCATTCTCTCCTTCACAACAAGTTCAACCCAACACGTACTTTCTTTAATGAGTCAGCACAACCCAACACATACTTTTTTTAATGGGCAAGTACAACCCAACAAGAAATCAAGAGGAAGCAAAGAGAAAGATACAAGTCTAACTCTCAAATTTAAAATATTTTTGCACTGACAACCCAATCTGTACTAATATTAAGGCAATTGAATATTAATGTAAAAGAGAGCTCACTTTAATCTTAAATGAATTTACAATAAGATATTCAATCAAATGTTTAATGCAATTAAGTAACTTAATGTTGCTTGAATGATATTTAAAAGGTTTGAAATAATTTTCTTGAATGACTTTGAAATGCAAACTAAAATTTAATCAATAACACACTTTACTTTGAATTATTTTTCACAAGCTAACTTTTATTCAAATGATAAATATATGTGCAATTAGAACAACTCAGTAAGTACTTTAATAAGGGTTTGAAATATATCACATGAAAGCTATCACATAACATATGCATAAACTAATTGAATACAAGTAATCAATAAGCACAAAATAATTTATGCAAGATGTGATGTTTCAAATGGAAAAAAGAGAAGTAATAAGATTTTAAGCACAATAAAATTTAACCAAACTATATGAAACTTTAATTCAAATGGATAAATAAAGGATATTCAAATGATTAAGCACTTATGAAATTAATAACATTTAAAAAGACTTCAGCCAAACAATAAACAAAAGAAATATTCAATGGTTAAGTACAAAATAAATTGATTTTGTTATGTTGGCATTAGGCCAAACAGGAAATCAAAAGATTATCAAGTAGATTAAGCCCACACAAATTGATCTTCTTATCTTTGTTCTTGGTGAAACAAAATCTAAAGATTATGTCATGAAATAAACATAAGAAAATTTACATAACCTTGCAAACTTCTAAGCCAAGAAGAAGTAAAAGAAGTTCAAGGACTTACACCTTAGAAAATAAACACCAAGGACTTGTTGTTTTCGACCAAGGATGGAAACACACCAAACCTTCACTTTTAGCAACCAATCTTCAAGCCAAATAAAAGTCTAAACGAAAGGGAAGAATGATGGGGAATGCTTGCACTTGAATTACCAAAAATCTCCAAGAGATTGTTTAGCAAGAATCAGCCAAGAGTGAGCAATAGGGCAAGAGAGCAAGAAATACTTTTTAACTTTTTGGAACCCTTTTCAAGTTGAAACAAGGCTCTTAAATAGATGAGAAAGGAGTCTAGGGTTGGCCAAAAACTGATCCAATGAGAGAGAAATTGATTTGGCATCAATTTGAATTTTAAATTCAAAGAGAGGGATCGGAGATCTTCCATAAGCTCCTTTACAAATTTGTTTTAACCCAATATAGAATGTATGCTATGTGAATCATGGACAAGGATGGAGGAAATCCCATAGAAATTTTGGCCAAGGAAGTTTAGATATGAAAGAGGGAGTTTTGAATAAAATAAATTAATTTAAATCAACTTCAAAGAATTCGGCCAAAGAGGTTTCCTAAAATAGGAAATTCTTAAAATAATACATGAATTAGTTTAAATCAAAGTTGATTGTATTCTTTACTTATTGAATGTTTAAATAATATATAAATTTAATAAATTTAAAACATTGTGACCGGCCTCCCTTAAACTTTCCTAAAAAATAAGTAAAATTGGAAAAAGGAAAGGAATTATTTTGAAAAAGAGGGCTGATTTGAATTTAAATTTAAAATAACTTGAAATAGATAAATATTCTCTAAATAATCATAATTAATCATGCTTGAGATGTTCAACATATTCCATAAAAAATTGATTTTATTTACCAAGTACATGTCAGGCATAATGGAGTTTTAATTAAATAATAATTTAAACTTAAAAATTCTAATAAATAAATTTTAAAATATGAATAATGAGGAAAATGATATGAAAATATTTTGAATGAATTCACACAATTTATTACACAAAATGCATTAAAAAATTTGGTCAAAACAATGTTAAGATGAAAATGATAATAATAGAGAAGAACGATTAATATGAGAGAGAATATGTGGAAAAAGAATAATTTTAGGATAATTCAAGTTTCATGCATTAAAAATTATAAATAAAAATTATGAATGACATGGAAATTATTTACTAAAGTTTAAACATAATTTATCTTGCTTGAATGCACATTTAATAGAACTTATATAATGCATTTAGTTCATAATATCCAAAATGGATAACTTAACGAATAATTACAATATTAAGATATAAAAAATTATAAATAAATTTAGAATAATGAATCTAAAAGTGAATGAATCATTTTATTTAATTTAGTGAGCTTTTTATTTCCCTTAATATAGTAATTCCTTGAAAAATTTTCACCCAGTCCATGTTTAGTAGCTTTAGCAATTTGATGTAACTGAATAACCAGGAGCTGAAGAATTTTTACTGCATACTTGAATTTAACTTGATTAGTAGCATTTGAACATGTGTTTGTTATCATCAAAATTAATCTCATATGAGATTGGGCTCATGAAGTCAACACTAAGATCAATTTAAAAATAACTTGAAATAGATAAATATTCTCTAAATAATCATAATTAATCATGCTTGAGATGTTCAACATATTCCATAAAAAATTGATTTTATTTACCAAGTACATGTCATGCATAAAGGAGTTTTGAATTAAATAATAATTTAAACTTAAAAATTCTAATAAATGAATTTTAAAAAATATGAATAATGAGGAAAATGATATGAAAATATTTTGAATGAATTCACAATTTATTACACAAAATGCATTAAAAAAATTGGTCAAAACAATGTTAAGATGAAAATGATAATAATAGAGAAAGATTAATATGAGAGAGAATATGTGGAAAAGAATAATTTTAGGATAATTCAAGTTTCATGCACTAAAATTATGAATAAAAATTATGAATGACATGGAAATTATTTACTAAAGTTTAAACATAATTTATCTTGCTTGAATGCACATTTAATAGAACTTATATAATGCATTTAGTTCATAATATCCAAAATGGATAACTTAATGAATAATTACAATATTAAGATATAGAAAATTATAAATAAATTTAGAATGATGAATCTAAAAGTGAATGAATCATTTTATTTAATTTAGTGAGCTTTTTATTTCCTTAATATAGTAATTCCTTGAAAAATTTTCACCCATCCATGTTTAGTAGCTTTTTAATTTGATGTCGAAGAACAGAGTCAAGAATTTTTTCTTGCACTTGAATTTAACTTGATTAGTAGCATTTGAACATGTGTTTGTTATCATCAAAATTAATCTCATATGAGATTGGGCTCATGAAGTCAACACTAAGATCTTAGTGTGGTATGTCTTGGTTAAGCTTTGGAGGTATGATTGTCTAAAGTTTTAAAATTGCTTAAATTAATCATTAGGGATGGTTTCACTTTAAGTTATTTATTAGATTAATTGATTTTAAATTTCATATTCTTATTTTATTTAATAGTTACTTAGCATCTAACTATTATAATGATAAGAAAGAGACTAGCCCCTTCATCTATCTTAAATTATTTTCTAAAGGAAAACTATTATTTCTTTGGTTTTCTTTTGAACCACTTATGAATTTTTTTTATTAAGCCTAAGTTTAGATTAGTTTTAAGGAATTATTCAAACATGAGAGGCATCTTAGGATTAACAAAATTAAGTCACCATCACATATGAGTACTATTACTTCATTTCATTACCAATAACATTTATATTCTTTCATCTTTAATCTTCTTAATATTTGATTTAACATATATACATGCAGATACTCATATTTTTGCACACTTAATGGATGTTAATGCATGAATTTGATAGAAAAGAAAGATTCCATCTCATAGCTAAGCATATATGTTGACCTCATTTTTTTGGGTGAGGATTGACTCATTTTTTTTAGACTTAAGAATCTTCTGACATTAAGATTTCCTAGTCATAAGTGAAGTAGAACATCATGTGGATCCAAAATTAGAGCTCAAGGTCTGATATTTAAATTCAAAAGAAAAACAGCCCATTAGCTACCCCATTTTATGATTTCTTCTTTTATTTATGTAATTTTTTAATTTTTCTAGAAAATTTTGAATTTAGAAATTCAAAATACATGTGATTAAAATAATTACTCTTAATAAAATAATAAGCACTTCACATTAATGGCCACCTCCCTCCATGTTTTGAATTATTTTCTTTTGAAAGATGTTTGTAATGAATATAAATAGCCCCCCTTGTTGGATTGAAAGGAGATCTTTTGGCAATGATAAATTATTTGAGTTGTTCTTGCGGTTTGAGAGCTTGGTGGCTCTTTAGCATAACATATCTTCTTTCCTCACCTCCAACCAAGTTATCTCAATCTCGAAATAATGCCCACCTCCATCAAATTTGGTATCGAGTGAAGCCTTGAAGGAGTAAATTTGGTCAAAGTTTGCTTCAATAAAGGGGCATATCAAGTCTTTGGACTTGTCTTCAAACTTGTGAGTTTTTCTTAGACTGGTGAGGTTAATTAATTTTCTTTTATATGATAGTTTAAATACATATTAGTGGCTTGGAAAGATATATATTGTTAGTAAGCTCTATTATATAATTTAGTCATTTCTAATTGTGTAAACTTGCCTACAAAAAATAAAATTAAGAGAAGACCTTAGTGAAGTAGTGTTTCACCCTAAAAATAACATAATCATTTGCATAAAAGTGATTGCTTATTTTATTATCTTTGTTATTGTTTATGGTTAATTTAGAGGTTCTCTATTAACTTATGATAATTACTTTCTTTAAAAGAAAAGAGGTTGGATAAATTTGAGCATTTTTTCTCATTGCATTAAAAAAATAAAAAAATTACATGCATAATAATATAAGTGTGTTAAACTTGGTGATTTTTAAGCTAAAAAACTTTATCAAAAATTATCTAAGTAGAGCTTGATTTAAGTTCTTGTGCCCTCCTCACACGAAGTTTTCTTATCCTAAAATTTTACTTTGATTGCTATGTTGTATTTATTTTGTTTCAATTTTTCTTTGATCCATTTTCATATATCTTTTTTTTAAAAATCTTTTGCAAAATCTATCTCGGGACTAAGTTGAAAATTTGACTAGAGTAGTGATGCTTTAGATCTTAGAACCATGAAAATGAATTAAAACTCAACAAATATTGAAGAAAGTAAGAATCAAATGCTAGAACTTAAAGAATAATTACAAACTCTTATAGCTCATCTAAATAATAGACCAACTCCTCCTCCAATATCACATGTACTGCGGGGGATAAATGAAGAAGATTCAAATACAAACCATATATAAAACCAACCACTTAGAAGACCACTAATTGCTAGAAATGGTGGAAGGGGAGAAAATTATTTTAAGATTATAGAGAGACCCTAATGATCCATCTCGAAGAGTTAAAGTAGAAGCCCTAACTTATGACAGTATACATGACCCAAATAAATTTCTCAATTGGTTAGTTCAAATGGATGACTTCTTTGATTAGCTAAAATGGATGATTATTAAATGGTTACTTTTGCTAAAATAAAATTGGTAGGACATGCTAAAATTTATTGGACAAATACTTTAGCTAAAGAAAAAAAAGATTAGGAAGGACAATCCTCACTTGGGTAGAATTGAATGAAATGTTTATAGCAAAGTACTATCCTAGGCATCATGATAAGAAGCTATAGTAATTATTAACTTTGAGACAAGGTAATCATCATCAATATTTGAATACTTTTGAAGATCTAGCTTCTAGGCGATTCTGATAATGATTGGCAATTAGCCAATAAATTTGTTATTGGACTTAGGATTGATATTAAAAATAAAGTTGAATTATTTGACCCATCTTTAGAGGAAGCATTTCATTATGCATTATTGGTTGAACAAAAAGAGATCGTCCATCTCGAAAACTAAAAGTCAAGTACCTTCCATTTCATCCCATAGATATATTGTTAGACCCACCCATTCAAATGGCCTGACCTCTTTGCCTAAAACTTTAATTTTAAGGGAGCTCTAAGAACACTGGGAATTAACATATTTTAAATGTCATAAAATGGTCATATGCAAAATCAAAGCTCAAATCTTATTTTTTAAGAAGTTAAAATCAAATAGATGATAATCTAGAAGAAGTTTATGATGACACCCCATTATCGATGAAGAATTGAATTAACTAATGTTCCTCGTTAATATGATGAGATGTATTATTATAATTAAAAATGTGGTAGAATATTGGAGGAGAAAGAACATTTTTAGCATGTATGATTTGTGTAATAAAAAGGTTGTAGGTTAGTTATATATGGAGGAAGTGCTATGAATGTCATTTCAACACACACTTGAGCCAACCTAAATTTGAACCTCACCTTAAACCATTTCATGTTAATTGGATAAATCATACATCTCTTCCTATCACCAATCAATGTTTAGTTCCAATTAAAATAAAAAAGCTATAAGAATCAAATGTGGTGTGATGTTCTCCCATGGACATTGCTCATATTATCTTAGGATGACCGTGGTTGTATGATATGAATGTTATTCACTATAGTAGAAAAAAAAATACTTATGCACTTAAACATAATAATAAGACTATTAAATTCTTAATAATAAATCCGGTAGAAAAAACACCCTCCATAGCACATAAAATAACCGACTTGCAACCTAAGCCTCATTGAAGAAAAATGCCAAACTTTAATTATTATCATAGAAAATCCTACTATTAGGTTAATACTATAATTTATAATTTAATACTTACTTTAAAACATCTATTCTTCTCTTTTGACCCCAAAGATAGAAATAATAGGTTTTGAGCCTTACAAAATGAATTTTTGATCCATTTCTCCTTATTATTACATGTAAAAAAGTCATACTAGACTCTAATAAAACTCACATACCATTATTCTCTTCTCTTCTTTTAATTTTAAATATATTACACCTAATGAGCTTCGATGAGATACCTCATCAAAGAGACATTCAACATACTATTGAGTTCTTAGTTCTCAACTTCAATCTTCCACATTATAAGATGAACCTACTAAGCATATTGAGATTAAAAATAGTTGAGGAATTATTAAAAAAGGGTTTTATTCAGAGAGACTTAGCCCTTGTGCAATCCCGACTTTATCAACTCCAAAGAAAGATGGAACATGGAAAATATGTGTTAATAGTGCAATAAATAAAATTACTATCAAGTATAGGTTTCTATTCCCGATTAGATGATATGCTACATTTAATCTTAGGAGCAATTTTTTTTCAAAGATTGATCTAAAAGGTGGATATCATCAAATTTAGATTAGATGAGTGGAAGGCGACTTTTAAGACCACCCTTGATGGACTTTTATGAATGCCACATTAGATGTTCATATATATAGGTAAATTTTTTGGTGGTGTATTTTAATGATATTATTCAATTTTAGTCTAAGTGAAAATGAGCATCTACAACACCTACAAAAGTCTTTGAAATACTTTAGGCAAGAGAACTTATACATTATTATTAAAAGGTATTTCTTTTTTTTGCAAGGAGGTAATCTTTTAGGCTTTATTATATCCATTACTAGATTTAAACTTGATCTTCTAAAGTGAAAGAAATCTTAGATTGGCCATCACTTAAAAGTTTCTTGAAGTTAGAAGCTTCTATAGTTTAGCCATTTTATCGAGATTTATCAAGTATTTTATGTCATTGTTGCTCGATAACTCATATACTAAAATTAGATAAATTTTGTTGGACTCTAATGCATAAAGGGCCTTGAGCAAATTAAAGTTTCTTATCATTTCTATACCAATCCTTAGACTTCGATTTTTTAAAGCCTTTGAAGTGGCATACAATTCTTGAATTGGGATAGGTGGAATTTTAAGTTAATAGAATTATCTTATAACATTCTTTAATGAAAAGTTAAATGAAGCCAAACAATGATATTCCACTTATGATAGGGAGTTTTATGTTGTAATTCAATCTTTAAGGCATTGGTGGCACTATCTATTACATAGAGAATTTATACTTAATTTTGATCATCATGCCTTAAAATTCATTAATACTCAACGAAGATTAAGTCATAGGAATTGAAAATGGGTTGAAGTTTTACAAGACTACTTTTTTTTTAAAGCAAAAGCTATTGAGAATAAACTTGTTGATACTTTATCTAGGTTAAACCTCATGATTTCCTCTTTAGAATTGAGAATCCCAAGATTTGATAGAATTAAAGATGATTATATTATGTGCCTTGACTTTCACCTAATTTATCTTGAACACTTAGACAAACCAACAAGTTTACAAGGATCATGCTTGATAATAAAATAATATTTATATAAAAGAAAATAACTATGCATTCCTTGATCTTCTCTTAGAGAATTCCTTTTCACCGACCAACATGCTGGAGGTGTAACTAGTCATTTTAGAAAGGATAAGACCATATGTTTATTAAAAAATAGATTTTATTGGCCTTCATTAAAATGAGATGTTCAAAAATTAGTGGCTCAATGCTTAATTTGTAAATAAGCTAAAACTATCAAACAAAAGTTTGGACAATACACTACCTTAACTATTCCTTGTAGACCTTGGGAAGACCTATCAATGAATTTTATTCTAGGATTACCTAGGACAGCTTGAGGATATGATAGAATTTTTTATAGTGGATAGGTTCTCAAAATGGCTCATTTTTCTTTGTTCAAAAATAAATGATGCTTTTATATATCCAAATTTTTAAGGAAATAGTCTATGGTCTCCCTTTAACCATTATTTCTAACAGAGATGTTAAGTTTTTCTTATATTTTTAAAAAATATTATGAAATTATTACGTACAAAATTAAAATTTTCTTCTTCCTTCCAAACTAATGGACAAACTGAAGTAATCAATTATACCTTAGGAAATTTTCTTAGATACTAGGTAGGTAAAAGTTTAGGAAATTAAGATTTATATTTGCCAACCTTTGAATTTGCCTATAATAGTACTATTTCTAGAACTATAAAAAAAAAATCACCATTTAAGATACTCTATAGTCAAAACTCATGATGACTAACCATCTCATGTATTTTCTGATGCATCAATCTAATTTACTAAAGATTTTCATAGCCTTCATGAAGATATAAGAAAGAAAATTACTATAAGTAATGAAAACTATGCTTCTAAGGAAAATCATAATCGTTCAATGAAAGAACATAAAGAAGGTGATTATGTATTGATTCACATTCAGCCTGAGCATTATCAAACCACTAAATATAAGAACTTACATGTACGTGCTTGTGGTCCATTTAAAATTATTAAAAAAATTGGATTTAATGCTTATCACCTTTATTTATCCATTGATATGCATATTCATTCAATTATTAATATTGAAGATATTTTATCATTTGAAGGAATTAACAAACCTCCACTTGTTTCCTCTATTTAGAAATATAGCATTGTACTTGCGAACCCTTCTTTGAAGTCGACTTTCAATATTATCATCGAAAGAACCCATTAATCCAGGTTTTAAAAATCATTTTTTAGTTCATTAGAAGAATAAGTCATCACTAAAGCACATGGTTGACCCATACATATTTAGAGACTCTAAATAATTAACATAAAACTTCTTAGATTTCAGCTTTACATAGTAGAGTTCAATTGAGTGAGGAGTTGATGAAGAACATCATGTGGATCTAGAAATTAAAGCTCAAGGTCCATTTACAAGATCTCAAGCTAAAGCCTAAGAAAATTCAAGGAAGAAGAGGGCTTAACCCATTAGCATGCTAAGACCCATTTTATGATTTCATCTTTTTTATTTATGTAATTTTTAATTTTCTTCTAAAATCTCTAGGTTTGAAATTTTGAATTTAAAAATTCAAAGCATGACATGTGAGGTGGTTGAACCCACATAAAATAATAGCATGTGAAATGGGTGGATGGCATAAAATAATAAGGCAACTGAATGCTTCACATTAATGTGGTTACCCACCTTTCCCTCCATGTTTTGAATTCTTTTTCTTTTGAAAGATGTTTGTAATGGATATAAATAGCCCCCCTTATTGGAATGAAAGAAGTTCTTTTAGCAATTATAAATTATATGAGTTGTTCTTGTGGTTTGAGAGCTTGGTGACCAAACCTTGGAAATCCTTAGTGGAGTGCTAATTATCTAACATATCTTTTTTCCTCACCTCCAATACCCAAGTTATCTCAATCTCACCAAAAGAAAGAACGCCCACCTCCATCAATAAGACACTTTTAGTAATTAAGGGAACACTAAACTCAAGCGTAGGGACTTAAGAAGGCATACCCCGAGCTCAGTTCATACCTTAGGGTAAATAGGTCCTACCTACTCTGTGGCCTAAACCAAAACCCATGCTTATCCCCTCATTCAAAACCAAAACCCAAGCCAACACAAGCAACATTAATTGCCTTAACCTAAACCAATTCCACCATCATCCTATGGATCAAACACAAAGGCCATTCAATTGAAGCAAATCCAATTGAACTTCACAAAAGCACTCCAACTATTCAAATATCTATTTCAAACCCTTCCAATACCTACAATCAAGCCAATTGAACCAAACCAATCCAATTAACCCAACCTAGCCCATTTGACCTAAAAGGTCCAAATGAGCCAAAATCTAATTAAATCTAAATCAATTGTAATCAAAGATATCAGTCAATCCATTAAACACAATTCAAACCAATTCAACCTAATCCAACTCAAATGACCCATTTGGTTCACTTGACCCAAAGTGACATAAATGACCAATTTGATCCAAACCTCAATCCAACATAAATTGTATTGAACTAACCCATTTAATACCTTCTACAGTGAATGTTGATAATCCTTGATTGACCAATTACAATCAATTGGGTCAAACTAAGCTAATTTGATCACTTGACCCAAGTTGACCCAATTAGCTTATATGAATCAAATTGAATCAAACTTAATTTTAAACTTAATTAATTGAAACCAATACCTTCAATTAATTATAAATTGAGTATCGAATATGATTTGACTATCAATTAAATCAGAGCAAGCCACTTGGGCTCTTTACCCAAGCTGACCATATTTGACCTGAAGTGCTAAATTGGGCCAAATCAAATCCTTAATCCAATTGATTAAAACCAATGACTCAAATCCATCATAGATTGTCTATTGAACATGATCCAACCTTCAATTAAACTCAATTTGACCAAACCAAACCTAAAAGGTAAAATTGAGATAAATCATTTCCAAATCCAAATCAATTCAAATTAATACCTATAATCATTCTCAAATAATCATTTTAACCTAAACCAACCCACCACCCAAGCCAATTTGGCCAATTTGACCAAATTGGTCAACTTAGCCCATTTGACTCATATGACCCCATATGAGCCAAATCCAAATCCACCTCAAATTAAACTAAACCAATTGAATCAAAACATCCCAAATCATCATTTGAACACATTTTAATCCCTGGGTTGACCCAATTTGACCAATTGGTCAACCTAACCTAATTGAACCCATTTTGACCTATATCAGTCAAATTAAGCCAAACCTATCCAAACCAAGTCTGAACCCAACCAACTTGGCATGACCAGATCAAATTGGTCAACTTAGCCCATTTGACTCATATGAACCCATATGAGCTAAATCCAAATCCACCTCAAATTAAACTAAACCAATTGAACCAAAACATCCCAAATCATCATTTGAACACATTTGAATCCTTGGGTTTACCCAATTTCACCAATTAGTCAACCTAACCTAATTGAACCCATTTTGACCTATATCAATCAAATTAAGCCAAACCCAACCCAACTTGGCATGACCAATCCTTGGGTCACCATGGGTCTGGCCAAATGAATCCAACTCATGGTTGACCCGAAATAAGCCAAAATCTATTAGTTAAATCCATCTAAATAAGATAAAATACCCATTTTGGATGGTCATACCTATCTGCTAACCCATGGTAGCCACCTTTAACCTATTTTGGGTATGCGGACCATAGACTCATCTTACCCAAAGCTATTTGGGTTCAACCATGGGTTAAGCGAAGGTGAGCTAACCCATTTATCCCCATTGGAGCACTTGGGGGAGGAGGTACAAACCACCTTAGTCCTTGCCATTCTTCTAGCAATTCAAGACCCTCAACCTCATCCCATCACTAACGCCCTGCTCGCAGATTAAAAGTTGAATTAATCCAAACCATTGGATCTTAGGGAAGAGGGTATATTTTTCCTTCCAATTCAAACCACAATGAGATCTTTAGTGTTTGTGAGCATCTCTAGAGTGTCCAACCTCTCATGCTTCCTATCATCGGCAAGACCAAACCCGAGGAAAATTGAGCCCTCTGTCCATCCAACTCCACTCAAACCTCACCAAACTTCAACTAACTTCTCCCACACCTTCATAAGCTCCGACGAGTTAGAATGGATTGATTCCCATTCGATTCAAGCACCAGAGATCACTCTTATACCAACTCTGATGATTATTGCGATGATGTTTGATCCATAAAGTTATCAGCTGGGAAGAAACTCACGAGCTTCTCAACAAGGCTTCGTCTCTTCAAGATGAAGCTACCTTAGTCATTGGACCACCAGTCTAGAGCTCTAACGAGGTAATTTTATGGCAAAATATAGAAATCTTCTTAGGTGTTGGTGATTTGTAAAAGAAATTTTGATTGGATGCGATCTCCACCGTAGGATCTCCTTAGATCTCTTGAACATTTTGGAGTTGATCTCGATACCTAATGAGCTCATGTAATCGAAAGGAGAGGTAGATGGTGTCTATGTTTAAGTGCTCGAGGGACAAAAAATCATTTGTCATCCGTCTTTTCGGATTAGAATGAACAACCGTGATTTCATCAGCTAGTTATTTTGATTTAACCAGTTAAAATCCATGGGATTAATCTCCACCATTCGATCTAAGATCAAATGACATGGATGAAAGTTAAGCCTCGGCTATCGGATGATTTAAGTGACCTATCGCATGGTGCCATGTGTAAAGTGTCACCACGTCAACCCTCGGGTGGTAATGACGAGATTAGGCATTAATTAAGCTTAAAAAAGCTATTAATTGCTTAGAACATTAAAAATTTATAATTAATTGTAAAAAAATCCTAAAAATATGAGTAAACCCATGTTGGAAAAGGTAAATGGACGATAATTTAACATAAATAAAATCCATGGTATTTGAACGATGAACAGTGCTTAATTAGGGTTTAAATTTTTTTTAAATTTTTTAAATTAAGCCTTAATTACTTGGATAATTGATCTCAAATTGGATGTGTTAATTCCTTATAATGCCTTCTCTCATAATTTTCTTGAAATTTATCAGGTAATTGAGAGAATTTGAAATTCAAACCCAATTACCCTCATTAAATGATTTAATAATTAGTAAAAATTCCAAATAGTAAAAAATTAGTCAATTAAACTTCATTAATCACTAATGGAATGATTGTGACCTCTTTCTTAATTATTTAAAATCCCTTTTAAGAGGGCTAATTAAAGCATGAATTAATTAAGACTTAATTAAGCAATTAATGATGAAATGAAATCAAATTAAAATGGTAATTGCTCCAGATAATCAAAATTGAATTTATGATTTCCTCTTTATGTGTTCAATAGCATAAAAACTCATAAGGAATTTATGGTTAGCCGATGGGTGTTGAAAAATCATATAAGTACTTAATTAGATCCTTCTTTAATTTAATTAATATTTAATTAGGAGCCTCATTACATTAGGTCCCTAAGTGCATTGCAATTTTAATTTCTCATTTTCATATCATTGAATGCTCATAATTAAATTCTTAATTGAATTAAAGAGGCTTAGGAAAGAGATAATAAATTATTTGATTAAGGACTTGAACTTAATCAATCTATAAAAGCTACATAATTATATTTGCTTAAATATGTAAAGTCACTAATATGGGATGGGGGAAAAATAACAAATATTTTTTTTCCTCTATAAGTTTAATAATTTAAAGCAAAAATCAAATTCCATATGAAGCTTAAGGTTAACCTTAAATGATTTTAATATGATTGTTCTTAGGAATTAATGTAGTTGATGCATTATGAAGTGTTTGAATATTCCTTTTTTAATCATTCTAATTCCACATGTCATTTGATATCATCCATTCATATTTTCAAATAAAAGAATGAATTTAATTTAATTAAGTGTAGGTTGCATTTATTGGACCAATCCTATTATATGTGTTCTATTATCACTAATAAATTCTAAAAATTAATTTCAAAATACAAATGAAGATTTAAACTGATGTTAGTTATGAATATTCTATATGACTTTTGTTTATATCTTAAACATGTTAAAACTATTTTATTTTCTTGATTAATTTGTATATTTACATATGTTTGAATGTTAGTAATTATATGGTATGGACATAGCAAGAATACTAGGCTTTAATTTTCCCCACAGAGGTCTTAAATTACCTAACTTTCTTAGTTAACAATGGCACATACTAACTTGATAAAACTTTTATGTGTACATATACTAGAATTTGGATAGAACTTTATTTTACATGAATAAATAAATTTGTTAACATACAATCTTTTGCATGATTCTTATTCTCATGGTTTTCTACACATTCATATGTATTTAAGATAACAAGTATATCATCGGATATCTCAGGAATATGAGTCTTTAAGTAGCCCCAAGGAGGTCTTAGATTATCTCACTTCCCTGGTTTAAATAACTGCACCTACTTACTTAAATTTTTAATACATGTGTACATATATTAAACTAAAGAATTAAAATCCCTCTTTTCTATGAAAAGTATATGCATTTGTAATCATTTATGTATGCCAAAAATACATTGCATATATAGGTATTCTAGGTTCAAAATCATATGCATGTTATTAATGATGAAAAGGAATTTACAACACTATCTATGTGATGAAATTCAAGTTCATTAATCTTAAGATGCCTTTCATCTTGAATAGAATTCTCTAAGGTTAACCCAAACTTAAGATTAATAAAATATTTAATATATCATTTATTGAAATAAACTAAGGTCATAATAACATGCTTTAAAAGATAACTTATGGTAGGGATGAATGAGATTAAACTCTTCTTCATTTCTTTATAACAATTAGATTCTAAGTAAATATGAAATAAAATAAAGTAAAATGCAAATTGAAATCCACCAATCCATTTCATAACTTGAAATGAAACCACCTTTCATGTTTAATTTAAACAACTCCAAACTTAGATAATTGTAATTCCAAAGTCTATCTAAGACTTACCACAAGGCTATGCACACACCACTTTTAGCTCTAAGTTAAGATGATGTATGTTATGATGTTGTAAATTTTGTGATGTAATATTTTAGACTGGATTTTAGGATTGTTGTGCATAGCTTGGATTTTAGGCTGTTATTAGCCAAATGATGTTTTCTATAAGGGATTATGCTAATGGGCCCGCTAAACTAAAAATAAATGCTTTTGCTTACAGGTTGCTTATTCCCCTAAGCATAATCCATGTTAAGACATGTGGGCTTGATAACCCATATGTAGGGTGCTAAGTTCAAATTATATAATATAATCACTTGGGTTTTTTTATGGATTATTTATCTAACATATGTCTTGCTGGTGTAGTTAGATTTTACTTTCCATGAATATGTAATTTTTCAATAGGAATTAGAATTAGCTATTTTAGATTGAGTAATTTAGAAGGAAAAACTCGGATTGCCCTGTGAAGCATTGGAGCAAATCAAATCAAAAGAAAGAAAGAAGAATGAAGAATGAAGACCCCATAGCATTTTCCTTCAATTATATTTATAAATTTTATTGTAATCTGAGTTGTATAAGGGTAGAGCTTAACTACCCAACTTCTTTTATTTTTTGGGGTGTACGATGGTACTAGGCCACACTAGCCCTTATTAGTTTATGGAGTTTATGAATGTATGATTGTTATGTTTATCTTGTGCAATAGAAATGGCATAATTTTCTTAAGTTTCTTAAGATTGGTGATTGAATGTGTGGCCTAGATGTGGTAGGCTCTTGAGAACAAAATATTTTTTTTCTACCCTCATTAGAAATTCATAACCAAAATTTAAAATAATTCATAACCTCATTCTAAAGCTTAGGCCATAATCAAGATAATTAAAAAAAATTAGAAACCCTTTAGCTGAATGATGTATATTCTAATAGCATGCATATAATCTTGTTTCTTTCTTGAATAGGGAGGATCTCCACTCTTGCATGATAATGCTTGATGAGGGCATCCTTCAAGTGATAATTTCCATAATTTAATAACAACTCTATTTCATCATAAATTTAGGCATAGTTGTCCCAAGCCTTTATCCAAATTAATGTGTTAAAATGTTATATAGATTGCAAATTTTTTATTTTAGGCTAAATCATGTCTTCATGCCAGTCTTGCACTTGTCTCATAAGGAATGAGTTAGGACTTTAGTCTCTTTTCTTAGCTTAGCTATCTTGCAATTACATAAGACCAATCTACATGGTTTTGAATCATAGGAGGTGTTAGCTGGTGGCCACTCCAAGCAGTTGTAAGTCTAGAAGAGTCGGGATGAGTTTATGCTCTCTTGTGGAGGTAAACAACTATGTCCCCCTTCTCGCTTAGATTTAGGTCATGCTCTTAACTTTTTCTAAAGCAACCTAAATTTAGGATCTGAGATTCCTTGTTTCCTTTGGGGTACTAGTATAAATCCTCTCTTCTTAGGCATTTCCATGATCTTGTGTTGATGGACTATAAGCCCTAAAATTCTAATAAAGATTCCTATTAAAACTAAAATAAACTTTCTCTTTCAAACACATAAAGCCGCAACATATGATAGATTGGAGTACTCGGTAGTCTTCCTAGTATCATGAGTGTTTCCTACTTATCTTTCTTTGGAATCTAAAAATAAGTCTTCTATGTTGAACTTCCCCACTTGATTTTATTAAATACCTAATTCATTGGTAGTCTAACCTTGAAATCTTTGAAGATGTTGATTAACCACTTTAATCAAGAGTATTCTTAGAAAATCTAACTTTCTAGGATGTAATTAACTATAGAAGCTTACTTCCATGGAAACTAAAGAACCTGACATAAAATAAACCTTGCTTTACTTTTCCATGTAAAGTAAGGGAAATATCTCTAGTATATGCAAAGACTTATTAGCATTAGGAGTTATTATTAAGTGATTAGGTCCATTTTAGGATAATGTTTCTATTTTTCAAGATAGTACATCATACTATAATATCATACCTGATCACTTCAGTAATTATCCCCTAAAACCTATGTGATTTCTACATGACTCAAAATTAAAATATCATAGACTTTTATGCACCCGCATTCCTCATCTTTAGTAGTCAATCATTATCTCTAAGCATCAATAGTATAATTATATTTTATATCTATTATTCTTTCCGTTTGAGACCTTGCCATCCATAAGCAAGGGTGGCCAGCATCATTTATGTTTTAGGACTTCACTTCAAGTAGGTGTTAAAACCCCATTTGGACCCCAGTTAAAAGAAAATCAACTAAATAAATCACCCAAATATAAACCAAACAAAAGCAATAACCTCATACCACTAGCTTGGTAAAGCAAGATTCATCCAACATCCTCCAAAATTCCAATGAAGTTCAAAATCAGGAGATCCTTCTCCAAAAATTTCCAAATTTCTCCAACATACCAATGAACCCCATTTAACATAATTAAATTTTTTTAAATGAGGGTTCCAATTCAAAAATCAAAGTCAACAACAACAAAGCAAGAGTCTAATTCTATGTTTTTTTAAATAGCGAAGCAAAAGCCCTATTTCTTTCTTCATTCAAGCACTCAGTCTTCCACCATGTTTTTCAGCAAGCTTATTTTCTCATTTTCCTTTAGTGTGGATTTGGCCCTAGATCAAACCATACTCACCACCTCCCCTATCATCAAGTTTAGCCTTAGCTTCAAGCATTGTCACCAAAGGGACTTGCTCATCCCATAGAGAGGAAGTGGCGATAAAGCAACCGTAGTTTGACCCACACTCGATGAGTTCCCCTCACTAAAAAGGAAGGCTATAGAGGTTCCCCTACTAAGAGTACCAATTTTTCTAGTTGTGCCTGCAATAGTTTTGGTCCGGACTAGTACAAACTCAGAGTTGCTACCATAAGTTTTAAGATACCTCCCATGTTCGGGTATCTAGCTTGCCCACCGGCCATTTGACTAAGACCCAACGCAGTTATAAGAAAAAAAAAATTGAAAGATATTATAAGTGTGTGGCGAAGAAGGTTGGGGAAGCCTCCCAAGTAGTTGAAGAGGGATATCCTTGTAAGACCTCTTCGCTTCTTAGATGAGTTTCACCCCTTATCAGAGAGGAGGAGGACTTAGAAATATTGTTGCATCACTACCATCGTGAGTAATGAGACACAACCTAGGGAGAGGAAGAGACCCTATACGAGTCTATGGTGCAACCTAAGCATGAAATGTGAACCATAGCTGCAGGGGCAGCATGCCATTGAGATTCTTCTTAAGAATATCCATGGCTTAGTCACCTTCATGCTCAAAGGTTTTACCATTAAGATATTTGAGAAATTAATCATCAAGGTGGCTAACCTACAAGATGAAGCCAAATAGTTACCCTTCTCAGACTAGTCATCTAAGCCCAAGCCTTAAAAGGTATTTGAACTGAAGCTAGTGATTGTAGTGGCAGTTGATAAGGGGAAGCAGCTAATGCAAGTACAATTTGAGAGGCATAGAGTCCAACAACCTCCACTACGCCTCGCTCTACTACCTCTGCCAATGGCCACCACCACAAGCCTACACAAGATAGTGGTACGATTCTAATGCCAAGTAGCTACTTTCCACTTACTCTTGTTGGCAAGCTCAACAAACCATTCTCATTCAATAGGGAGGTAGTTAGAAAAATCTTTAAGAACCTTTTGAAGAAGCATAAATTTCAGCTACCCGAACTAAAAGTTGAAGGAAGTGAGAAGTGATGATCCAAACTACTGGCCCTACCACTGCATGCTAGGTCATGTCTCAGAGATTGTTTCTCTTTCTAGGATTGGCTTGAGCATAGCCCCAAGTCTGGAGCCATAATTATCCCTAAAGAATACTTAGTAGAACAACACTCTAATTTTATTAAAGTAATCTTTGGGGATACATCCGATCCTCTTAAAATAAAATAAGGTTGGGATATCTATTTATCCTATACCTCTAAAAAAAATAATTTCTAAAATAAAAAAAACTTTCTCTACAGGAACCTGATTCAGCTCAGACCTCCAACATCAAGGAAGGTCTACCAGTTGTGAGGGACAACTCAGGGAGGGTGGAAGCCCAGGAGCAGTAGCAGCGATGATTACTTGCCCGGGATAGTCCCATAATGCACTGAGTCTAGCACTCTTCCTTCCATAATTATACCTACCACATCTACCAGCTCTATTGACACTAGTAGTAGCATTGTATCTGCGGATGTGGCAACAAAGCCCTCATACCGCTTACTTTACTTGATTTCTATCATGTACTGCCTCCAAAATTAAAGAAATCAATGATGAAGAATAATTCTACTTACAACTTGTCTATATTTGATGATATTAGCAATTTTTTCTTATAGAAAGCACTCCAATTCAAAGCATTAACAACTTAAAATAATTTTGATCAATTCCATTCCGATTCAGGAATGGATTTCCCTTTTCTAAATCATCAAGATTCACCTCTTGAGATTGATTTGGAGTCATCTATCTCTAATGATTCTTTAAGAGAAGTTATAGGTATACTCAATGAGCAAGTATAACTTTCCACAAGCTGCTCATCAAAAGAAGTCATTGAAGTCAACCTCCATAGTGGCAAAGTTCTTCTTCTTAGGGTAGCACCTCAAGAATAGGGTAAACAGGTCATTTTTTTTCTAGTGAGCAGATATGCCCTCTATAGGAAGCTCCACCCATAGATATGCTTATGGAGGACTAGCCCAAAGTTGACTACAACATCCTCGCACACCTAGAAAGTTGCCTAAGTTAAGCATATATAATTCCCTTGTCTTATCCAAATAGATGAGGGAGTCATTAATCAAAGCTTTGCTTGACCTCAAAATATGCTTAGCTCAGTTGATCGCTATTATAGGAAGCATGTTTTAAGAAGAAGCCCTAGGAGTTACATTCACAGATGAAGACTTTCTTTTATTGATGATAGAGCACAACCGTCCCCTCTACATTATAAAGGATGCTACTAGATTCAGGCTATCAAGAGTGTTGGTTGATCTGGGTGCATTAGTGAACATTATGAGTCTAAGAACCCTTGCCTACTTAAGAATCAAGAGCTCTAAGCTCCAAATGGAAAAGATGATGTTGAAATGATTCAATGAACATGGCGAGAGGGCTGTAGGCTCTATAGTGTTGCCTATAAAGATGGAAGATTGGAAGAATGAAGTCAACTTTCGTATAATAGATTCTGATACATCTTTCAATGCTTTGATAAGGTGACCTTGGATCTAGGAGAACAACTTTATTGAATCCTCTCTACATTAGTGCATCAAGTTCCTAAGAGGCAGAATTGAGTATTTTGTCAAAGAAGATCCCAAGCCATTTGTAATTCATGAGGTCGAGATATATGAGGATGAGGCCTATTACCTTCTTAAGAAAAAAAGTGTTCTCTTATGACCTTAATCAAAATGAAAGAGAGAAAGAAAAAGAAAAGAAAAGAAAATAAATAAAAGAAAAAGAAAAAGAAAAGGAAAAAAGAAAAGAAAAGAGAATGAGAAGAAGACCATAGGGAGGAAGTAGAGCCTGAGATTAGATTCCACCCACAGCTTGGTACCCCATTCGAACAAGTGGGGAAGATGACCCGATCTCCACCAGGATGAGGAAGAGGCAAGTCCAAAGGGAGTCTTAAGGTTAGAAGGCCTCCATACATACCACCCATTAGAAGACTTGTTCCAGTATCAAGGAGTACTCCTACTATCTACAGAGACTTAGAATCTAGTTTAGAGGATGAGTCTTATGTAGTTAGCTTATGGGCTAGCTCTTCTCGATACCAAATCCCATTGGAGGTGACACTCGAGCCCAACAGTGATGAAGACCAGGCCCCTAAGCAAAGCATAAGTGTATCCAATTCTCCATTATGGAAACTGTCAGGCATCAGATGAGAACCTTAGCCCTAACCCCACTATCCTCTCAAAAAGTTAAAGGTTTGGTAGTTAAGGAAGTCCCCAAAGCATGTACAAGAATAAAGATCTACAGGTTCTATCTAGGAGCAGCAATCTTAAGTCAAGAAGTTGATGTAAAACTTGAGGATGAATCTTATAAAGAATTAATAGAATTACCTTCTGATTGGTACTTGCAGTTGCATTCATAATTTAACCAAGAAAGGTTTAATTCCACATAGATGGTCTAAGCATAGGTCAGAATACTTTGAAAGGCTATGGAACAACAAATGCAAGAGCTCTCAATCAAGACCTGAACTAGGCTTTGGCATAATAGGTCAGGTGGATGATGATGACTACTACTTGGTCATCACCAATCATTTCGAATATGATAAGTTCTTCTCAAATTACATTAACTCGTATCAAGAGGTGTGCTTAGAAACTTTAGATGATTTAGATGATTTCCAAATCAAAGATGCGAATTTGAAGAAAAAAAATCAAATTAACCATCATTGAGCTCAAGGAAATCAACTTATGGATTGAAGATAACCCATTCCCGATGTACATCAGTTCCTTGTTGAATGAAACTAAAACTAATGACTTAGTTAGCCTACTCATTGAGTTTAGGGATTGCTTTGCATGGAGTTATGAAGAATTGCCTGGATTAGCTCCTAACATAGTGGTTCATAAGCTAGTGATACAACCTGATGCTAACCCTATCAAGCAAACTCCTAGATGCATGCGATTAGACATTAAACATTAACTCATTTTTTAAGTCAAGAAATTGATTGATATTGGTTTCATCTAGAAGGAAAAATACCCCACTTGGTTAGCTAGCATCATCCTAATTACGAAGAAGAATGGTTGAATTCACATATGCGTCAATTTTGGGGATCTTATTAAGAAATTTCCAAAATATTAATTCATAGTACCAATATCAGAATTGATGGTGGACATTACTTCATCTCATGCGGTCTTCTCTTTCATGATGGTTCATCTAGATATAACCAAAAATATATGGCACCTAAAGATGAAAGGAACACTGCTTTTAGAACCTAATTGAAATTTATTACTATAAGGTCATACCTTTCAGACTTAAAAATACTAGTGTCACATACCAACGGGCCATGACTCGAATCCTCAATGATCTCATTCACCACCAAGTCAATTACGACAATGATCTCGTGATCAAAAGTAAAGGAAAGGAAGACCACCTCTTTGACTTGAGAGTAGTTTTCAAGCTATTAAGATAATAAAATCTCAAAATGAACCCTCTATAGTATGCATTTTGAGTATCCTTGAAGTTTAATGGGGTTGTTGTCCAACACCACAGAATTGAAATCAATCTGGAGAAGATTAAAGCGATATTAGAGTTGCCACATAGTCTAACCCAACTCATATCATTCCAAAGGAGTTTGGCTTATTTAAGGCTCTTTATGTCCAACCTATCAGACATATATTAACCATTCTCAGTACTAGTCAAGAAGGATGCCAAGTTCAAGTTGGATGATAAATGTCAGCACACCTTTGAGAGCATCAAGCAATATCTCATGATGTTGCCAGTCTTAGTTTCCCCTATCCCAGGAAAACCATTGATATTATAAATTACTGCATTAGATGATATCCTTGGCTTTCTTATCCCAAGCCAATGACGAAGGGAAAAATGAACTCTACTATCTCAGCCATCTTTCGATACCTACTAAAGTAAATTATCCACCCATTGAGAAGCATTGGCTAGCTCTAATATTTGTAGCCCAAAAGCTATGACACTATATGCTCTTGTATAAAGTGAACTTGATTTATGGAATCAATCCACTATAATATCTCATGACATGGCCAATGCTATCTAGATGGTTAGCACAATGGTCCATGATTTTATCATAGTTTAATATCACATTCATACCCCTCTATGCGAGGAAAGGACAAGCACTCATAAATTTTTTAGCAACACATTCACTTCTAATGGATCCCTCACTCAGTGATGATCTCCCCAATGAATAGATCATGAACTTAGGGATTGAACCATTCACCACTGGGAGATGTACTTTGATGATGCAACTTCCTCTTAAAGATGAGAAGAACCACAATCTATTCTTCTAGGCAAGGTAGAGGTAGGGATAGTCCTAACACCAGACTGTGATATGATGAGATTCTCATATCATCTATTCGATCCTTGCACCAATAACAAAGTTGAATATGAGGTTCTAATTATTGGTATGGAGTTAGCTATCTTGCTAGGCATTCAAAATATCAACATCTTTGGAGATTCTCAACTAGTTATCAACCAGATCACTAGGTCTTATAAGGTCTTGATGCTAAAGCTCTATCGCTACCATAAGTACAACATGGAGTTATTAGCTCAATCCTAGAGGTCACAATGACGAAGGTGTTGACTTGTCTAAAAGATGAGTCCATATCAATAAACGTCCATAATAAACAAATCCAACCTCTCATTGATGTTGAACTCAAATAAATACTCTCTTGAAGGGGAGGTTGTCATTACCAAAAAGGATGTGAAATTGGAATGGAGGCAACCCTTCATTGGCTACCTAAACAAAGGTAAACTACCTCAAGAGAAATCTCAAGCACATCAAGTGAAGCAAAGGGTACTTTCCTATGACCTCATAGATGATGTTTTATACCAACTTATCCTTTGATCATATGTGGTTACATTATTTAGACAAGCACGGACCCCATAATATTGTAACCAAGGTACACTTAGAATTATGTAGATAATCAATTGTCCTAAGATAAAAGCAAAAATCAAGAGACTTGGGTATTATTTCCATCGATGATCATAGATTGCATGGAAGTTACAAATCGAAGCCACTAGTGCCAAATACATGGAGTTTTCCTACATCAGTCACCCAACATTCTATGTCCAACCTTGGCCACATGGACATTTGAGTGTTGGGGCACTAACATAGTAAGTCCTATTGATCCTCCTTTGTCCAAGGATCACCGGTTCATTTTGCAGCCACAGATTACTTTTCTAAGTGGGCATAAGCGATTCCACTCAGGGAGGTCAAGGCTCAGCATGTTCTCTAGTTCTTCAGGAACCATATCATTTATAGATCTAAGGTACCACACTTAATTATATCCGACAATGGCACACTTTCAATAGCATCAAAATTAATAGCTCAAAGACACAACATAGATTAGAGATACTCTACCATATACTACCTACAGGAGAACGGTTTAGTAGAAGCCTTCAACAAAACTCTCATTCAAATACTCAAGAAGACACTCGATGATAATAGGCAATAATGGCATGAGCAGTTAGTTGAAGCTTTGTGGGCTTACTATACTACCTAAAGAACTCTAACTTAATCTACCCCATTCTCTTTAGTGTATGGGTCTGAGGTCATTCTACCATTAGAAGTCCAACTCCTATTTCACTAAGGATAGCTATGGGTAGCAAAATGACAACCGAAAAGAATGCCAAGTTGCGGCTAGAAGAACTCGAAGTTTGGAAGAGAGATGCTTATGAGCATGTCAGAACCTCGAGTATACAAAGCAAGAATTGTTCAAGCTCATAATAAGTTGGTTCACCTTGAGTTTTAAGTAGGAGAGCTTATTTTAGTTTTAATAATAATCATACTACCCTTTTTATACACACAATAAATAGGACTAACTCATGACTATCAAAAATTGGATATATAAGACCTGCATCTAACCACTTGAAAATCTACTTCTTCATTATTGCTTTCATGATAAGGTTCAATCACCTTTAATTGTCAACAAATTACATTCAATTCTATTCCATAAAAAATTTATTAATGCAAATAGATGAATGAATCTTCATAATAACAATAATTGTCCATCTAAATTCTTTTTTGTGTTCTCTAAGAACACTTATCAATTTCTCTTTTTAAATTTAATTTGAAGGTAAAGGACTTCCCTAAGTAAGCATACTTCAAATGAAAACTCTAGTGCTTCTATGATAGATGGCTTTAAAGTATAAATACTTATCGACATATCTGTGGTGATTAAAATAAGATGACATTATGCAGATCTTAGGGTTCTTATTTTGGTGGTCAAACATGACATCAATTAAAAGTACACTAACTTGACAGATAGAAATAATATCCTATGATGGATTTAATCACTTACTGAAGACTCCTAAGACTAATGAGTCTAAGTGTAGTAGAGATCATTCCCTTACCTTATATGGGTGAAGTAAGAGTTTATTTTACCTGGGTTACAAGTTTCCCATAATAGCAAGCCCTGTAGTTAATTATATCTTAAGAGAGAATTTCTTAAGCTCGATTAAAATAGCCGGCTATTATCTCTATAGATTTCAGACTTTGAATTAATTATTGGTAAATTTTGATGATAGATTAATCAGAATAGTTCTTCTTTGATTCCAAATAGGTGAAAGTAGGAAATGTTTTGATAATGGGAAGACCAATAAGCCCTTTAAGCTATTATATGTTTGGGCTTTATATTTTTAGAAGAGAGATTTATTTTTATATCAAATAAAAATTTTATTAGAATGTTAGGACTCAAGAACACCAAATTGTGAAAAAGCCTAAGAGGTGAAGACTTAATGTCATAGCAAAAGGGAAATAAGACTCATCAGACCTTAAAACTAAAGGTGCCTCTAATATAAACTAGAAGCTTGGCCTACTCTAATGGGAAAAAATTAAGATTTATGGGTTCTCTAAACTTATCCTAATTCTTTTGGACTTATTACCCTCATGTATGGGCTATTAACTAACACTTAATATGCATTAAAATTATAAAACAAATCTTATGAAATGTAAGATAGTTTGTTGTTATTTTTTTAGAGGAAATTCTAATAACATTGACTCACTCCTTAAATCTAAGATCATGATTAGTACGAAATATTTCTAATTGATGTAATAATTTTTAGCTTTTTGTATATTTTAGACACTAAATTTATTTTAAACTAGGGTATGTATATATGCCTACATGCATGTATATAGTAATTAGCTAAAAGTTAACACATTATTTACAAGGTAGAATTTCTTATGAAAGGTGATCATCCTCACTGGATAAATACCCCTCAATTCAGGCAAAAAAAAGGATAATATGCATTATGGTTCACAAAGTCTAAGATTTCTAGTTGCTTTTAGTATTTATGCTTAAGGCTTTAATTATGTGAGAGTATAAGTTATATATTTTTTTGGTTTGAATTAATTAATTTAGTTGAGCATAAAAATTAATTTCTCTTAGAATAGCTACCAAAAGATCGAGGCAGCCGGACAATCAAACATTATTAGATAAAAAAAAAACTTAAGAAAAGCATACAGTTTTAGTGTGTAGTATAAAGTAAACATTATACAAGACATTTAAAAAATAATCATATAGGCCTTTTACAAATTTAAATTTGTGGTCGAGGATCTACCTTTATATAGCCCGACATATAATTACATAAGTATATTAGCACATGGGTTTTACATATCTTTATTTTCATGTTACTCCTTGTGTCAGTTCTCAAAGCATCATAGGGCCTCCCAAGCCTAATCACTATAACCACTGCTCATCCTAAACCCCTATGGTTCTAATTCAAATTAAAAATTACAAATTACATTCAAAAATAAAAGAAAATCTAAGTCTTATAAAATAAGGATTAGTGTAAATAACAAATACACTTTTATTTGGGTTAGTACTAATAAGTACCAAGCTCACATGTCCTAATGAGCTATACTTGGAGACTTAAGAAAAACTGACAAATAAAATTTTAAATCATTATAGCATCCCATTTTATTAAGTACAATCCCTATAAAAATGATATTAGTCTAATAAATTGTGCCCCAACTTTCAAATCTATAAGCGAATAATCTTAACATCCAATCTAAAATATTATATCACAAAATAAAAAAAAATCATTACATCACAATCAAGCATCATCCTATTCTAACTTTAGAATTTGTGACCTAATACTCTAATGTGTGTGCAAAGACTAGTGTGGTGGGTCAAAGCTAAGCTTTAATATTTAAGTTGAGATTTAAAATGAGATTAATTTATTACCATTATTTTTTTAACTAATTAAAGACTTAAAGATGGATTTTAAGATATAATTTAATTTAAGTTTAAGTTAAGTTTAGTGTTTTAAAGAATGTGAGGAAAAAGTGGGCCCAAGGCCTACTCTTCCTTACATTCTGGTCCTAATGAGTGGTCACCTCATCAAAGGATGAGGGATCAACCCCAAATTCTAACAAGATGGTTTTTATGGGGTTCGATCTTTTTTAATTGATGATATTTTATTCCAATTGTATTCAAGTTTTTAATTGTTCATTATTAATATTTCAAACTTTATAATACATAATCTATAAAAAAGAATACAAAGTTTGACAAGTTTAGAGTGCAAACCACTTAGCTATTCATTAAGGTAGATAAAACATTTTTAACATCAATGAACATTGAAAATACTATTAGATGAAATTTATGAGTAAAGCAAGAACCCAAAATTTGATCCTCCAAATTTGGAGTAATGGTATTAGTCTTTTAACACCAAGGTTCTCTACTTACTATCTTCATGTATTTTTAACCTTCTTCTAGCTTCTTTTAGCATCAAGGCATTACTTATGTTAGAGCCATAATATTGGGCTCACTATCTTGTGGTCAAAATCTTTGCAAGTTGTTACGCCTTAATGCTGGTGATCTAGTACTATGGTGTTGGTTCTCTCTCTTCACAACTAATTTCTTCAGTATTAGCACTATTGCGCCACATTGCACAGTACGTAGGTGCTACCCCTTGAAAATATTGATTTTCTTCCTTTTGTATTAAATGTGAAGTTCCTACCCAAAATATTAAAATTTATAAAAAAAATTATAATTTAACATTAATTAGACATAAAAAAAACAAAAAAATTCTTCATAATTTAATAGGTCCTTCTAACTGAACACATTCACCTAAAAGTGACAACTAATGGACTCTCTATGATGACATCATAGTTATCCTACATATAGTATATAGTTATTTCTCAATTGTCTTGTGAATGCGCTATTATCTTAGACTACCACCAAGTTCGCTCCTAAGAAAGAACTTATTTTCATGAGTAGATGAGTTTCTCAAAATGAGTATATAAATGCCAAAAAGAATACCTAAATAAAAATTAGCACTCATTACAAATAAAAAAGAAAAATAAATTAACATTCCCTCTCATAGATATAAAAATAAAATAAAATAAAATAAAACTAAGTGAGGGGGTTATCACTTCGTACAACAATGGGTTCTCCAAGTCCTATAGGCATAGGTTAAAATATTTCCTTCTTGCCGGCACACTATGGAGAGTGTAAGATGTTAGCCTCACATTTTGTTCTCTTAGAACTCACTTCTCATCACTAGTTGTGAGGAGTTATTTATGACCTTCTTTATTCATTCGGCCTTATTATTCTATAAAGGTCAAAGTTTTCTCATAGTGATGATTGCATAATTTCTCATTCTTTTCAACCTCATTTTATACAATCATGAATTCCCAACCATGTAAGCAATTTGAAAATTATCCCTTTCAACAAAGCAAAGAGCATCTTTACTAAAAGAACTTAGTTGATGATGAAGGATACATAAATATACTTCTCCATGTCAAAAGCATCACAAGTCAACCTTGAGTAGGTTATAGGAATATGTTATTTCAACGAGCGATGTTAACCTCACCATCTTCTTGGAGATCTTAGCCTCAGTGACCTTAGCCTTGGATTTATTCAAATATCTTTATACGGACTATTCTTGAGAAATATTAGCACTATCCTCATCACCATAGCTAATGATACTATCATGCTAGCATTTACCTCACTCATCGATCTCATTGCCCAATTGTTAGTATATGCCTAAGTGACATTGATCTAGAAAATAGGTGGTGACTAGAATATCAAGAATAAGCTTCTTGGCCCAGTGAGAGCTAGCAAGTGAGTCAATTAGAAAGGAGAATAGGTTAGGGTTCATTGGGTACATCACAATAGTGGCCTAATATGTGGAACAATTGAGCGAATAAATTAATTGATGATCAAATAAAAAGTAGATGAAAGCAAACTTTTGTTACAAGGTCAAGTAAGCTTAGCAACTTCAAAAGTATAAGCTGGTAGCAAGGTTTCTTCTTTAAAGGATCTATAAGGATTTGATCGCTACTATCTTAAACTCTAGAAAATTGCCTTTCTTATCTTAAAGGAGATAGACCTTATCAACACTAATGACCTTATTATACTCTTCATGAAGAGAAATTGATCTTATTACTTCATCCTAATCTTTACTCTAGTCCAATGATCCAAAATTAGACTTTAAAATTAAATGAACATTTTCACCATAATAGGCTTCATTAACAAACAATTGGCAAAAATAGTATTAGTTTTCAAGATATCGCTTTCGAGAAAAAATAAAAAATAGAGCAAATTTTCTTCTAAATATAAAGTGAACTTGCAATGAGAGTGAAGGAAATAATTGTTATGATGAATGATCCTACCCCCACTACAATAAAGAACTATGTTTAAAGAGTAAAATTTTCAATTATCTCTAAAGTGACATTAAATCAAATATTAAATGAGATCTTCCCCTATCATTATAAAATTTCACCAAATCTAATGTCAAAATCTTAATAAGACCACATAAAGCGTACTCACTATGGGTATGAGAGACACTAAGTTGCCAAATATAAAATTATATAAAAAGGTATAAACAATCCTTAAATAAAAATTGATTACTATCAAACATTTATTACAAGACAAACAAATCAGTAGACATTATTATAATGTTACTTATAAAAAATTACCCTAGTATAAGATCTAGCAAAACATCTAGATAAATAGACCATCTATTTATTGAGTACTGCATGAAGAACTCGCTATCTGCAATGAGTTAAGAAGATACTTTCAACTTGACATGGCAACTTTCTTAATTCATATTGCGTGGAGACAAAATTTGAGGCAACTATCATTTCAATGAGTTAAACCAGACTATAGATCCTCCAACTCATCCCATAGATTAGAGAATTCAACCTCCCACAACTAGTGGCCACTAATGGGAACATCACGACCCACCTCCACTACCTAGAGTAATGGAGGTTAAGTTAGGCTTGAAACTAACTTATATGAAGGTAAATGCACCACCTGACAAAGGGAGAGGATACACACTTCTCATTAAATCTTGTGAACTTCCCTTTTAATGTGAACACTTCCTCATCATAAAAAAATGTAGAATGTGTTCTTTCCATTATTACACCCTTCTTAATCATGTTCCTCTACCAAAAATTCATGACGAAACAATATTCACAGCAATTTTAAATAAGGTAAATTTTGGCATATTAATGAGATGACTTATTAAAGCTATCATCACAAATAAAATAAATCTATAATAAAATTCAATGATGCTTCCCACACACTTATCATTCAATCTAAGAACTCACCCATCTTAGTTGAACTTTAGGCTTGTAAGAACAAGAGATTAATAAATTACTAAAAAAAACTCATTATAAATTGACTCATATTCTACAACATTGGAAAGCTGACTACTCACCACCAAAAAACTTCAGTTTCACACTAATCTTGCATGTAAGAAAATCTTAAGCTTTTGTACATTCATTATTAAAGAGTAAAAAATACAACATGATTGTTCTTTGATGAGACAAGCCACCTCTAACTCATGACAAGTTAGAAACATTTAGTAGTGGATCACTAAATTCTTTCTTTCCTTCTTAACCAGTGGGACTCCATCAGTTGAGGTGCACTTATCCCAATCAAAATGTTGTTCACCATATGAGACACTTCAATAAACACACTACACCACATGAGCTATCTAAGCAGGTAGTATTCACCATCTACAAGCAATGAATTGATTTTTGTGCTCTAGTTAAAGAGTGATTTTCACTAAATTTGGTTGCCAACATTTTAGCCATATCCTAAGAAACCATCAAATTAAAGCATTTTGAGAAGGTAAAAAATTGAAGAAAAGTGGCTCTACACTTCACTAATCCCTCAAGTAAAGTTGATGTAATATATATTTCAAAGGATTCTCATAAAATAGAAAATGCTCCAATAATTCGTTCCTATCACATGAACTATTTTCATTCATTAATTACTTTAATCATTAATTTTATCATCCTTTTGCGGTCACCATCACAAAATCAAGTGAATTGAGAGGCGTACCTTGAACCAACTTGAGTCATCACAAAATGACTTCTTATGTTAGTTGATAAGTCAATCAGGTTAACTTAGCTTAGAGCTCCTCTTACATCAAGCCACTATTTCCTCGATGTCTAGAGGAGTGTGTCAAAGTGCAACTTCTAGTTAGAAACTCATCACCCTGATTGATAATCTCAGTATGACTAACTTGGTTAACTCACCCATGACACGGATGAGTGACCCAGCATGTAAAGTCATTAGCATTTCACCCAAAGTACAACTTTGAAGAGACTTAAGCTTAACTTGTCCCACATTTAGGGCCAAGAGAGTTGATCTATATAGGTGACCACATCATTTAGATGCGACATCTCTTGCTACACCAAGCAACTATATGTGCCTAAATTAGAGCAATCTCTGAACTTTATATATATTTTTTTATTATTTTATGAATATGATGAAACTATTTTTGTAGTCTTCCAACCTTTATAATAAAAGAGTCAAAAGATAGGTCTAGGAATTTTGGCTCTTATTTCAATGATCTTTTGGGATATTTGAATCTTCTAGTTTTTTCTTTTGAGGCATACAACATACCATCCTTGAATTATTTCTTCATTACTAGTGATATATATAGAAATACTTACCAATCCTCATATTCTATCTCTACTTACCCTTGTCTTACTCTTGCTATTTTTACAAGAGAGTCTTGCAAGCAAGTTCTTGTGTCACACCATAAATATATTAACATTTAATAATTATAGTGAGCTTTTAAGACATGTGGAGATAATAAATCTTTATAGCAAAACACTAATATATTTATGTCAATGGTAGAAAGCATCACCCTAGCTGAAGAAATTATGTTTTATCAAGGGATAGAAGTTATCATATCCCATCATCGCTTGGTCTATTTCCAACTTATCATGGTCATAAAGGAGAAGCCATCTATAATGGAGTCACAAAAATCTATTGAAAGTAAAAGGAGTCCAAATCTAATAAGTGACTCAAGGCTTGTTAAATGTTGAGATTATGTCATGTGTATCAAGAAATAGTAAACTATATGGAGAAATGAAATTCCCTCTTCCTTAGGAGATGAAAAGTAGAGTTTATTTTTCTTTTGGTTCGCTTGCTTTCCATGGGACTCGACCCTCTTCATCAATTACATTTTAGGCATGTAACTTCAAAACAATCTTAACTAAAGAGTGAATTTTCTTCTATTCGGGTTCATTATGCACTAAAGTGTATGATTGCATGTGTCTTAATGTTAATCTAATAGCTTAAGAAAGTAATAAAAAAATGCAAAAAATGCAATAAATAGCATAAAGATAAATAGATTACATATTCTAACATTGAATAAACGTCATCACGGTTTAAATCCTAGTTTTATAAATTAAAAGTTGGAAACACAAAATTGGCAAGTAGCTAGCTTAGTTTAAGCCCAACACAACTAAAGGCTTAGATCAAAGAATTCACTAGTATGGAGCTGATGTGCCAATGTTAAGTAGAAAATCCATTCATTATGTGCTATAAATATGATAGATCTAAACAAGCTTAAAGTGTTAGCAATTTAGAGCTAATTAGAAGAAAATATGCCCAAAGCTTCTAAAAGGTTGTGACCTTAGTGTTATTAGTCTTGTATGCTAATATAAAGTGGTGCAAAGCTAAGGTCAATAGATATACTAGTGCATAAACTATAGTCAATAGGGGTAATATTAGCAGATCAATAATCAATGGTTGTCAAAGGTGATGAATGTGAGGCTAATTAATCATAAAATATAATTAGATCGTAATAAAGTAAATAAATGAATTAATCTTACAAATGCATAAGAAAACCAATCACTATTATCGTAGGTGTGATAGGCAAGTGACTTGATAGGAGGTGTGTGGAAAAAAAGTCTAAGTCTCCTCAAGAAGAATTTTCTAAAATCCTCAAGGGTTCAGAACTAAATGCTCATGGCCGGAATACTCTATTTTTTTGAAACATAATAATGGTATAAATAGATATTGGCCTTTCTTTGGCAAGGCATAGAGAAAAGCTAAATGAATGATCTTCAAGTTTAAAGATCAATTGAGACTAAAAGATACAACTAACACAAATTAATTAGTACAAAAAATGTGTTATGGACTGTCAGTTGTCCTACAATGCTAACAACTATGAGTCATAATTACCCCTAATTGTATCGTTTCAATAAACTAAAGTTGTCATTTCAAGAAGGTTGATGATGATTCCTAGATATGTTGAAATGTTTGAGTTGATGGTCGGCTATTGGCAAGAATCCTTCACTTCTCCTTTAGCATACTAGAGGATTATATGTAAGGAGTTGCTCACTATATTAGGATCAATTTCTAACCCTTAGGATAGAAAGGCAAGCCACTTGATAGGTGATGTGGAATAAAAAAGTCTAAGTCTCCTTAGGGAGAATTTTCTAAAATTCTTGAAGGGTTCGAAGAACTAAATGATCATGATTGGGATATTCTATTTTTGAAATCTAGTTATGGGATAAATTGATATTGACCTTTCTTTGGCTAGGCATAGAGCAAAACTAAATGAAAAATCTTTAAATTTATAGCTCAATTGATACTAAAAGATCCAACTAACACAAATTAGTCAGTACAGAAAATATGTTTTGGGGTGTCAACTTTCCTGCAAGGCTAACAAATATGAGTCATTATTAGCCCTAATTGGATTGTTTCAATAAACTAAAGCTGCCATGTCAAGAAGTTTTCTGTTGAATCCTAGATATATTGAAATGTCTAGGTTGATGTATATTGGCAGGAATCCTTTACTTCTCCTTCAGCATACCAAAGGATTATATGCAAGGAGTTGCTTGCTAAATTGGGGTCAAATTTCTAACCCTTAAGATAATAGCAAGGGAATATATAACAAAAAGATTATGATAAGTTAAGCTATTATGCTAGTAATGGATGCAACAGATAAATGAAAGATTATCTCACTCTTGCATCAATCAAAAATGTAAAGTCAACGGGCAACTTTCCAACTTATTTTTTTCTCTATCATGAATTGGAAATGCTACAAAAAGAGAAAGTTCACAACTTTTGATTCAAACTGTATCACTTGTAAGGGCTAGTAACTATAGAGTCTAGGAACTAGGTTGGTCGGAGGACTAGACAAGCCATTAACCAAGGCAACAAAAGAGGTATTTGCTAAAAACGACTCATGGCCGTGTTTGAGATGCTTGAATGTGTTTAGGTAAAGATTAATAAGGGCAAAGATCAAAGGAGGTCAATAATTTCTTTCTTTTGTGATTAGATTTAAACTTAATGATTATAGAGCTAATCCATTTATTCTGTTAGATGAAAGACAAATCATTAAATAATTGACATCGTGAATTTGAAGGCATCCAAAAAAAGAAGAAGAAAATTTGTTACGCTTAATTAGGATAATTAATTAATCATAAAATATAACATAATATTATTTCTTGATAATCCATTGATTTAAAATAAAATACTATTGTGATAACTAGTGTTAGTTAATTATTTTTGTTTTTATTGGTCAAATAATACTTAAGGATCAGCTATTATGTGACAATTTTCTATTTAGTCATAAATTAATTAATAATAAAAGAATTATTATTGTAATAAAATTAAATTTTCTCGAAATCCTTGATATTTTTTTTGTTATTTGAAATATTTCTAATACTATTGCTATAAATTCTATCTTAAAACATCTAATATAGCAATCTTAATAGTAATTTTATCAAACAGTTATCCGTGCTATACAATCGCACAGCAAAAGAAAACAAACAAAAAAACAAAAAACAAAAAAAAAGGAAAAAAAACAAAAAATTTAAGATAAAAAAGAGAACCTAAAACTCATCTTAAAATCAGAAATATGGATATATAAGTGAGTTAAAATTTTATTTTGCGGGTTTTATTTCGTGTAAGGATAAATCTATTCGATGTCGATGGATTAAAATACACAATTTCTATCGATAATCGATTTTTTCAGTTACTATTGAATAGGATGGATTATTCTTGCCCAGTTACATGGAAATCAATTGAGATATTTAGACTCTAGAGAGAATTTAAGCAGATTGGTAAAGGGCAAGTTGATAGAATTTTATTTATTAAGATTTCTAAATAAATTTATTACGGAATAAACTAAAGAAATTAAGACAAAAAGAAAGCTTAGAAGAATAAATAAGGTAAATATAGAAAATGAGAAATATAAATAAAAGGAGAAAGAGGGTCTCAAGCAGACCAAATAATTTGTGGATGTGATTAATGAAACAAGATTCTGCATCATCCTACTTAAAGTAACAGTAAATCCAATCGAAAATGTAAACTTATCGAAGTATGCACATCATCGTCACCGTTTATCTGAAGATTAAAAAAAAATCAGAGAGGCACTTGAGGAGTAATTGCACGGTGCACCTGCAGCGGCGGCGGCGGCGGTGGCGTCTGTGGTTGCGGCAGTCCAAAACGGGGATTTTGAAGCTTATTGGGACGAGGTGGAGGAGGTGATAACGGATCAGGCCTAGCGATCGCCAAAAAAGGGTTATCCCAAGTAGCAATAATGTGAGAAAAAAGGGCCGTAGATCCATATTTGTCTTTACTATCCCAAGCTGTGGTAAACCCACAACAATGGCTTCTCAATTGACAAAATTGATTGTAGAACGCAAGATGAACTAAATGCACTTTTTAAATCAACTCTCTCTCTCTCTCTCTCTCTCTGTATATATATATGTATATATATATATATATATGTAGTTTGAGAAAATAACTGTTTTAAAAATTTCGCAGGGCCATTTCAAGAATTTATATTTTCTACCGAAGGGACATGTTAGAGCCTTGGTCAGAGTCATGCTAAAAATACGATATATAAGCGTATTACTTGTTCTCGTATGTTACTGTCCATCGTGTCATTACTTGTATTATATGATCTGATTTAATAGAATGTTTTGTGAAGGTAATGTTATTTATTAACAAATTTGAAAGAATTGATCCGCGAAATATGAATTGAAAAACTGCAATCCTTTTTTATTTGACAACTGGAGCTCAGGTCACCTTCAAAGAGTAAATTTATTGTGTACCTAATTTAGTTTCGGATTACTTGCATTTATATGAATTTAATTCATGAATATTCTATCTAATTGTTATATATTGAATTGTTCAAAATCAAATAGTAATAATATGACTAATTAGAGAGTTAATTGATTGGAAACTCGATAAAATCTATGCGAATTCTTAGGGGCTGTTGGTTGCAGGATTTAAGCCGGATTTAACTAAAATATAGCCAAACGATATTTTTTAACAAGTTAAATCCACTCTTTTGTAATCTAGTTACAGCCACTTTTGTAAGTTAAATCTGAATTTACTAAATTCTTTTGGTAGGCAGATTTACTAGATTTAGAGAAGCAAAGTGCGCGAAGGACGGTAGGAGGGAAGAGGATTATCTTCGTGACGTCTTCCTGCTCTTTTTAAAATCTCATTAATTCTTTCTTTTTCTAGTTTATTATTTTTATTCTTATTAAATTTTAATTTAATTTTAAATTATTTAGATAATATTAATTAATATATCATCTTAGATTAATTATTTTTTTGTAGAATTAGAGATAATTGATATAAGCTTATTACTTTATGATTAACTAATAGATTTACAATTAATTGATATACTATGTTATCATAATTGTATCTTAATTAATTTAGTTATCATTATATTATTTTTATATAAACAAATTAAATAAAAATTAATATTTAATTCTCTTGTTAGATATCATCAATCATAGTGTGAACACAAAGGTCAATTATATATTTTGTTAAATATTTAAAGGATATTTAAGGAGGCTATGTTAATCACTATAATTTACTATTTTTTGTTGTGTTTTTGTAACTTTCATATGACTATCTATCTGTAGTGTTTTAATTTGGAGTCATAAAGACATCACGCATATCTTAAGGGGTACTTATTGAAGTGATCGAGTGTGATATTAAGGTATGATGTACTATCTCTAAAGGTAGAAACATCACCCTACAATAGACTCAATCACCTAATAAAGACTCCTGAAGGAGATGAGTCTTCATATATATCACAAATCTTTCCCCTACTTTACATGGATAAATAAAGTATGATGTGTTTTAAGTCGGATTCTTTAGTTTCCTATGAAAGCAAGCCTCAATTTTTAATTACATCATAGGAAATAGAAATTTTTCATGAATACTCTCAATAAAGTAGTCAATGAGTATCTCTAAAGATTTCAAGGCTAAATCAAAGAATTGATTGTTAAAAACCAAATAGGATTGCTCAATTGGGAGATTTCTTCATGATTCTAAAGAAGAATAAGTAAGAAGCACTCATGATACTAAAAGCCTAATGAGTGCTTCAATCTACCATATATTTAGGCTCTATATTTTGAAGAGGAATTTATTCTTGTTTAAGTTGAAAGTTTATTAGAAAGTTAGGACTCACACCAAAGAACACAAGATTATGAAAATGCAAGACGCGTGATGACTAATAATACTCATAGCAAAAGAGAAACAAGCTTCCTCAAAACCTAAGTTTAGGGTGCTCTAGCATAAGCTAAGAGCTCAACCTAATTCTACTAAAAAAAAAGATGGGATATAAGGGTCCACCTCCAAAAAAAAGAGTGAACACATCTCGACTCTTCTAAATTTACAATTGTCTGAAACGGCTGCTAGCTAACACCTTATACGCTTTAAAACTATGTAGGTCTATTTTTTCTAAATGTAGAATAGCTAAGCTGTTATTTAATTAAAAAAGAAGCTAGAGTCATAAACTCACTCCATAAAAAGCTAGATAATGTTTGGTATGCAAATTTGACTTAGTTAATGTTAAAAAAACTAACATGTTTTTTTGGATTATTTTGACACATTTATTTTGGAGCAAAGCTTGGCATAATTATGCTTAAATGCATGATGAAATTAAGTTGTGGGCTATATTAGTGAAGAGGTGTTCTCCACTACAAAGTATTGCCCTCATAGGTCAAGCTTGTCCCCATCATGCAAGAGTGGAGATCTTCTATTTTCAAGAGTAAAATAATATGATATGTATGGTGTGATAACATACAACATTCAACTAAAGAGTTTATAAATCTTTTATTATTTTGTTTATATGCTTAGGCTCTAGAGTGAAATTATGAGTTGCATTAGAATTTAGTTATGAGTTATTTAGTGATGATAGAAAATTAAATTTTAAGTAAAGAGCTCTGCATTCATGCCACATATTAAAACATCACATTTTAAGAAACTTATGAAAAGCATGTCATTTCTTCTACATGATCTAAACATAGCAATCAAACACTTAGACAGAAGAATAAGAGGTCGATGACGCCTATCGCCAAGATACCCCAAAAAAATAGAGATTTTGGTAGATGAGCGTTACCCTTATATAACCTAGATTTCAATTGAATGTTTTAATTAAAATAAATGCTATGGGGGCCTTCAATCATTGTTCTTCTTTCCCTTTTTAGAGTAGTTTGCTCTAGGCTTCACAAGACCTCCCAAGCTCTTTTCTAGCCACCGCTAATCCTACACCCCATAGTACTAATCCTAATCATATTATAAAAATTACATATTCATAAAAAAAAATAAAGTCTAACTATACCGCAAAATATACATTTGCTAAAAAAAAGCATACAAACCAAACACTAATATTTCACATATTTAGACTTAGCACCCTACACTTGGGTAACTAAGCCCACCTGTCCTAATTGGATTATGCTTAGGGATATAAGCAACACTTATAAGAAAGAATATTTAAATTCATTTGTTATTACAACAGCCTCATTAGCAAAATCACCTACATATAATATCATTAAGCTATTAACGACCTAACATCTAGTCTACGCATGAACAATCTTAACATTCAATCTAAAATAAAATATAAAACATATCACCATAATATACACTGGCCTAACTTAGTACTAGAATCGGTGATTTAGCCTTCTAATATGTGCTAAGTGCTAACTGGGTGTTGATAATGAATCGGGTTTTAAAATAATATTCATAAAATTTATTTTATCTTTTGTAGAATATTTAAATATTTAATAATAATAATGCTTTAGTGAAATAAAGCAAAAAAAGTAATAACAAAAAAGTAAAACTTTGAGAACTAAAGAAAGAGAACATAAAGATTTTTATGTGGTTTGGCCAAACGAAAATCACCATCACACCCACCACGCACTAGGAATTCACTAAGCCAAAGTTGAGATTATAACAAATCTCTCATACTCTCTTTCACAACAAGTACAACCCAACACGTACTTTCTTTAATGGGCAAGCACAACCCAACACATGCTTTCTTTAACGGGCAAGTACAACCCAACAAGAAATCAAGAGAAAGCAAAGAGAAAGATACAAGTCTAACTCTCAAATTTAAAATATTTTTCCACTGACAACCCAATCTGTACTAATATTAAGGCAATTGAATATTAAGGTAAAAGAGAGCTCACTTTAATCTTAAATGAATTTACAATAAAATCTTCAATCAAATGTTTAATGCAATTAAGTAACTTAATATTGATTGAATGATATTTAAAAGGTTTGAAATAATTTTCTTGAAAGACTTTGAAATGCAAACTAAAATTTAATCAATAAACACTCTACTTTGAATTATTTTTCATACAAGCTAACTTTTATTCAAATGATAAATATATGTGCAATTAGATCAACTCAATAAGTACTTGAATAAGGGTTTAAAATATATCACATGAAAGCTATCACATAACATATGCATAAACTAATTGAATACAAGTAATCAATAAGCACAAAATAATTTATGCAAGATGTGATGTGGTCGGCCAAATGGAAAAAGAGAGGTAATAAGATTTTAAGCACAATCAAATTTAACCAAACTATATGAAACTTTAATTCAAATGGATAAATAAGGGATATTCAAATGATTAAGAACTTATGAAATTAATAACATTTAAAAGACTTCAAAACAACAAACAAAAGAAATATTCAATGGTTAAGCACAAAATAAATTGATTTTTTATGTTGGCATTAGGCCAAACAAGAAATCAAAAGATTATAAAGTTGGTTAAGCCCACACAAATTGATCTTCTTGTCTTTGTTCTTGCGAAATAAAATCTAAAGATTGTGTCATGAAATAAACATAAAAAAAATTTACATAACCTTGTAAACTTCTAAACCAAGAAGAAATAAAAGAAGTTCAAGGACTTACACCTTAGAAAATAAACACCAAGGACTTGATGTTTTCGACCAAGGATGGAAACACACCGAACCTTCACTTTTACCAACCAATCTTCAAGCCAAATAAAAGTCTAAGTGAAAGGGAAGAATGATGGGGAATGCTTGCACTTGAATTAGCAAAAATCTCCAAGAGATTGTTTAGCAAGAATCAGCCAAGAGTGAGCAAGAGGGCAAGAGAGCAAGAAATAATTTTTAACTTTTTGGAACCCCTTTCAAGTTGAAACAAGGCTCTTAAATAGAAAAGGAAAGAGTCTAGGGTTGGACAAAAACTGATCCAATGAGAGAGAAATTGATTTGGCATCAATTTGAATTTCAAATTCAAAAGAGAGGGGATCGACCAAAGAGATCTTCCATAAGCTCCTTTACAAATTTGTTTTAACCCAATATGGAATGTATGCTATGTGATTCATGGACAAGGATGGAGGAAATCCAATAGAAATTTTGGCCAAGGAAGTTTAGATATGAAAGAGGGAGTTTTGAATAAAATAAATCAATTTAAATCAACTTCAAAGAATTCACCCAAAGAGGTTTCCTAAATTAGGAAATTCTTAAAATAATATATGAATTAGTTTAAATCAAAGCGATTGTATTCTATACTTATTGAATGTTTAAATAATATATAAATTTAATAAATTTAAAACATAGTGACCTCTCCTTAAACTTTCCTAAAATAAGTAAAATTGGAAAAAAGAAAGGAATTATTTTGAAAAAGAGGGCTGATTTGAATTTAAATTTAAAATAACTTGAAATAGATAAATATTCTCTAAATAATCATAATTAATCATGCTTGAGATGTTCAACATATTCCATAAAAAAATGATTTTATTTACCAAGTGCATGTCATGCATAAAGGAGTTTGAATTAAATAATAATTTAAACTTAAAAATTCTAATAAATGAATTTTAAAATATGAATAATGAGTAGGTGTGTGCATTAGACTGTTTAAACCAAAAAATCAAACCGAACTGATGTTAATTGGTCGGTTTGGTTCGGTTTTTATATTCATTATTTGGTTTTTGGTTGAAATTATGGGTTAATGCGGTTTTATGGTTTTTGGTTCGATTTTACGTTAATAAATTTTGATTTTATGATAAAACTGATTATTTCAGTTATAAGGCGGGCCTTCGACTTTGAGCCTACTAATCGCCTCTCGTCTCGAGTCTGCGGAGTCGCGAACCACTTGAGGTGAGTTGCTTGAGTTGAATAGTCGATTTAGACGCCGGAGTTGCCGGCCTTTCATTCCTCGACTCGATGGCATGCAATGCCATACACTTCTTTGAGGATGGAGAGTCTTGAGTCTCGACTAGGGCATAAGACATTGGTGGCATTCCAGTCGGTTCGGTCCTTTCTGGCTATTCTCAATCTCGATCTTTTGGTGGATTTCCACTTTTCCTATTTGCGATGCCGACTTCTCCTTCCTTTTATTTTTTTTGCCCTAGTGGATCGGGATAGCCGAAGTAGCCTACAGCCTCCCTACGTGTTACGTGACTTATGTCTTCACTCTTCACGCTTCACTCTTCACATTTGATTTTGAATTTAAGTCTCTTTGATTCTTTGAGAGGTAACAGCCAACAGGTAAGAACTAAATCACATTATCTCAACTCCTCTCTCTCTCTCTCTCTCTCTCTCTCTCTCTCTCTACTCCTTCCTTTGTTGAAATTTTGTTGATGGTTTGATTCAACCATTCAGGGGTGAGCATTCGGTCAGTTTGGTTTATTCGATTTGGTTTATTGTGAGCCTGTGTGAATTGTGATTGTGTCGTGGACTTTATTAGTTGTTGATGGTTTAGGGCTTTATGCTATCTATCATGTTGGTTACTTCCTACGGCCCTACTGGCTATTGGAAGTCTGGAAGAGCCCTTTTGGAAGAAGTTTTGAATTTCTTTTTTTTTCTTATTGATAAAGAAAAAATAGCTTCAAGTTATTGACATATTGTTGATATTATGTTATGCAGCTTCAAGTTATTGTTGGTTAAGTTCTTGGCATATCGATTAGGCGATATTCAATTGTTCTCTATTATGCACTTATGTTATGCCTATCGCGCTTATGCCATTACTTTTAAGCCTTTATCTAACCTTATGCCACCCCCACACCGTTATGCCTATGTATCTTTGCTCGATATTCAATTATTCTCAAGTTATTGTTGGTTCTTGGCGTTAAGAATCATTTTAGGCCTTTTACTCTTTGACCTCTTTTGGAGTGTTGGGTTTGTGTTTGTCTGCTACGGTTCTGCCTAGTGCCTACTACCTAGTGCCTATGAAATATGAACATGCTAACATCAACATGGAATTACATGCCCTTTAGTCTTTACATCATTGCTATCAGCGGTATAGTATAACATATGATTTGAACTATCAGCTATCTATATTCTCAAGGATAATCTGGTTCTTCTGCTTCATTCTAGTATGGCATGTAGTATGTCGATGCATGTCTTGGAAAAATAATGTAAGCCTTATGATGTTTTTTTTATCTTAGTGTTTTTTAATGCAACTATGCAAGTAGTACAATTTGATTTATTGGGATGGCTTTAATAAAAATAATATTGAACGATAATGTTGAGAAATGTGACATTATATTATAATATTTTGGATACATTACTAGATGGATGATGGAGTTGATTGAGCATTACAATTTGTTAACATGATTCACATGAATTAACATTGTTCAATTATACAATTCATGTCTTTTTTTCTTCTCAATATTGTAGTATCCAAGCGTTCTTTAATTGAAGTAAGTTTTGTTGATGTAATTTATTAAAGCATGCTTTTTTTTCATTCTTTTTAATTTATTTAATTTAGATTCTAGAAGTAGAAACATGTCACAAGTTATAGATAGTTCAAACACTTAGTTTCTAGAGCTATGACTAGTACTCAAGTTCAACTTACGGAGATGCAGATGTTAGTGATGAGAAACCACCAATTTCAAAGAAAAAAAAGAAAAGCTCTAGACCAAGATCGAAGTTTGGGATCATTTTGTGAGGTATACTATGAGGAAGGAGAAAAAATAAGTAAGTGTAATTATTGTGGGAAATCATATCACAATGATCAAAGATTAATGGCACTTCAAACTTAAGGGCACATCTTTCTTTGTGTCGAACAATCCTCTTAAAATGAACCAAATTAAACTAAACTTGCATTTTAATTTAGTGGTAAAGGTGAGGAGCATTGCAAGTCTTAAGGCATGGAGATTTGACAAAGAAAATGTAAGGAAAGCTTTAGCAATGATGGTTATTGCAGATGAATTACCTTTCAAGCATGTAGAAGGTTGGGAGTTTAAATATTTCATGTCTCGTGTTGTCCAATGTTTCAAATACCTTCACGGTGGTGCATTGACACTTTATTGCTTTAAATTTTATCAGGATGAGAGAGCAATTTTAAAAAATCTATTCAAAAAGTCCTGCCACAGAGTTTGTCTTACTACTGATACTTGGACATCAATTCAATGAATTAACAATATGTGTATCATTGCACATTTTATTGATGATGATTGGAAACTCAATAAAAGAGTTATAAACTTTTGTCCAATCTATAGTCAGGGAGAAATTAGGGTCAACAAGTTGAGAAGTGTCTTGTAGATTGGGGGATTGAAGCAATTTTCACTGTGACAGTTGATAATGCAAGTTCTAATAATGGCATCATCACGCACCTACAAAAAAAATTTGGCAAGAGGGGAGGTAGTATTCTAGATGGTCGCTTCTTACATATGAGATGCATAGCTCACATTGTTAACTTAATTGTGCAAGATGGGCTGAAAGAGATATCTGAATCTGTCTATCATGTTCGAAGAGCAGTAAGATATATTCGTCAATCACCTGCAAGGTTACAAAAATTTAAAGAATGCATTGAAATTGAAAAAAATAAAAACTAAAAGCATATTATGCTTAGATGTTCCTACGAGATGGAATTCCATATTTTTGATGTTAAGTGCAGCAGTTAAGTTAGAGAGAGCTTTTGAAAGGTATGAGGAGATTGATACTCAATTTAAATCAGAACTAGAGAAGGATGATGATGAAAGTCATATTGTAAATGGTGTTTTAAGTGATGATGATTGGAATAAGTTAGAAGATTGCTCCCTTTCTTGGAAAAATTTTATGAACTCACTTTAAGAATTTTTTGTTCTTTGTATGTGACATCAAATACTTTTTTTCATGAAATTGCAGAAGTTCTTTGTCTACTTCAAAATTGGCAAATGGATGATGATCCAAATGTGAGAAGTATGGCTTCCAAAATGATGACAAAATTTGCTAAATATTGGGGTGCCATAGAAAAATGAATTTGAATATATATCTTGTCGTTGTTTTAGATCCCCACTTCAAGCTTATGTAGAGTTTGTCGTTATGAATATGTATGAAAGACGATGATGCGTCTAGCATAACTTATTAGGTCATCATGCTATGATATGTTTCATGATTACAAAATAAAATTTCATGGTGAAAGCCAAATAGGAAGTGGTCTCCATGAGAATCAAAATTTTTCTGAAGGGTCTAGTGTTTTACAATTGCAATCTTCTAGGACAAGATATTCAATGATAGAGAAATTCAAAAAATCCAATTTTGGGAAGGATGATGTAGATAACAAATCAGATCTAGATAAGTATTTGGCTGAGGAGTCTAAAGTGATGACTGATCAATTTGATATTTTAAATTGGTGGAAGGTTAATGCACCAAGATTTCCTATTCTCTCATACATGGCTCGTGATCTTTTAGCTGTTCCAATTTCAACTGTTGCCTCGAAGCGGTTTCAAGATAGTGGTCGTATTCTTGATGCATTTAGAAGTTCATTATCCCTAAAGATTACACAAGCTCTAATATGTGCACAGGATTGGATGCGAGCAAAATAGACTATAAATCCAATAAATGTGGAAGAAAATATTAATGACATTGACAAGTTTGATGAAGGTATTGTTTATGCTAAAATTTTCAATGATTTATTTATTTTAATCAAAATTAGAAATTTAGAATAATTAATGATTTATTTATTTTACGATTTAGCAAAATTAACAAGTGAAACACAAACTTCTTGGCTTGGGTTATGATGAGGATTGGAATCGATTCCAATATGGGATATAGTCTTAGAGACTTTTAGATTTCAAATTTTCATTGGTCTAATGGTCTTCCTTTCAGTTTATCTTATGTTTTGCTATTTTTTTTGCTTTCATTTCTTATATATTATTGTTGGATTGTAATTTTGGTTTTTGTTAGTTTTATCTTAAAGTTTTCAATACAAATAGTTTTTTTTTAGGGTTTAGGGGCAATGATAGCAATGATGAAATGATCAATGTATACATGCGGTGGAGACTTTTTTTTGGTGTTATTGCCCTTAAGTCTTAAAGGCTTAGAGTCGGCAATTTCTCAAAATTATTGATGCCCCGTATGTATATATGGTGATCATATTTTTCAGATATTACACTTGAATCTTGATAATAAAAGATATTTTTATAGCTGAGCTTGAGCCCCAAAATCCAAATTACAAATATACGTAAGTATATATTATTTATTCTTGTAGACTTTTGGGAACAGGATGTTGGATGACACTAAATATTTCATATTTGTAATCCTTTTCTTGATCAAGTTGATGGCATCCTTTTCTCTACCTATTTTAATGTTGGCTTCGCCTTCTCTGGTGGTATGAGTGGCTCTTCATGGTTTCACCTACCTTGTTGATTCTTTGGGTATCGGGTGTTTATGATTGGTTTAGTGGATCTATGGATGTTAGTCACTGTGTATATTTTTATTAGCTGTTGTTGGTGCTTTGGAATTGTCTTGTCTTTTAGACTTTTATAAATCTTCCTTCAGTTCCTTGCTGCATTACTGCCTTGCTGGTGGTGGCTGAGTGGCTCTTTCACTTGCTTTGTTGTTCGATTTTGGGTGGTCGGGTGTTTGTGATTGGTTTAGTGGATGTTGGCTAGTTGTGTATATTTTTTATTAGTTGTTGGTGCTTTGGAATTGCCTTGTCTTTTAGACTTTACAAATCTTCCTTCATTCTTGCATTGTTGCCTTCTTGGTGGTGGTCGAGTGGCTCCGCCTTATTGTATCGATTCTGGGTGGCTAGTGTGCGATTGGTTTAGTGGATGTTGGCTATTCTGGTATATTTTTATTAGTTGTTGGTGCATTGGAATTGCCTTATCTTTAGACTTTACAAATCTTCCGCCTTCAGCTCACTCTCGGGTGGTGGTCGAGTAGCTCTTTCACACCTTGATGTATCCGATTCTTCGGTATGGGTGTTGTGATTGGTTTAGTGGATGTTGGTTGCTGTGTATATTTTATTAGTTGTTGGTGCTTTGGAATTGCCTTGTCTTTTAGACTTTACAAATCTTCCTTCTTCTTTGCATTGCCTCATGGTGGTGGTCGAGTCTCTTTCACCTTGTTGTATCCGATTCTTCTGGTGTCGGGTTTTGTGATTGGTTTAGTGGATGTTGGCTAGTTGTTTATATTTTTATTAGATGTTGTTGGTGCTTTGAATTGCCTTTTTTTAGACTTTACAAATCTTCCTTCGCCTCTGCGCTACCTTGTCGGTGGTGGTCGAGTGGCTCTTTCACCCCCTTCTGTGATGTTGCTATTTACCGCCTTGCACTTCTTGGTTGGGCTCTATCAATCTTGAACTTTGAGTTGCTCTATGCTTATGGTCAGATCTTCCGGGTGGCTATCTGGTGTTTTGATTATCCGCTTTGGAATTTGTTGGTTATTTGGCTATTAGCTATTGTGTATGTTTGTATTAGTTGTTGGCTGCTTATGCTTTGAGTTTGGAATTAGAATTGGTTTGTCTAAGTTGTCTTTTTCAATTCTGCTTTTCCTTGTCAGTAACTTGGTGGTAGCGGTCTCTATCACGACCTCAAGGATCTTCTTATTTTATGGGTAGGGTGTTTGTGATTGATCGCTATAGGTTTTATTTCAATTTAGTGGATGTTGTCTCTTAGGCATGCTTGTTTCTTCGCTATCTGTTCGGAAGCCTTTGGGTTACTTGTTTGCCAACCTTTGGATGACCACCAACCGAGTCCCCGACTTACGACTTGGCACTTGCCGTCTTGTTTGCTAATATAGGTTCATGAAGGCCTTTGCTCATTTTTCAGAAACACTAATTGCTTAAAAATTTTATTCTTTTTCATGAATTCTTATGCAGACATAGAGGCTGTCTATGAATGCTTGAAGGAACGGTGAAACAATACAAAGATGGAGATGAAGATATTATTTTACATGAACAACTGTAGGAAGTGGCCCAACACTTGATTTGGCATCGTGCGCTAAACATAAGTGTCTTGTATTCGCAGTCCCATCTTTGGATTCCTTTTGTCCTCAATAAAATTAAATTATGTTGTAATATTTTTCTCTTTCTTTGTTAATTGTTTATAATTTAAACACATTGTACTATTTTCCCATCACACATGAACAAAGATATTATGAGTTGTAATAATTTTTTCCTTAACAAGCATACGTTCCAATGAAGATCCTAAACTTCAGATGAGAAAAGGCTTATTTTAGATGGGAATAAATTGTATCAATATGCATACAGTTAGTTTAGTAACTTTAATTAATAAAATTTCTCTATTATTTGTTTGTTAACTTTAAAATCCTTTTTTTTAGTTTGTCAATGTAATTCGGTTTAGGGAAAACCGAACCGAATAAACCGAAATCTAATTCAGTTTATTCATTTTTATACGGTTTAGTTGTGCTACTTTGGTCGGTTCAGTTTTTTTAAAATAATGGTTTGGTTTATTTGGTTTCACAAAAATCCCAACCGAATAAACCAAACTGACTGAATGCTCACCCCTAATAATAAGAAAATGATATGAAAATATTTTGAATGAATTTTACACAATTTATTACACAAAATGCATTAAAAAATTCGGTCAAAACAATGTTAACATGAAAATGATAATAATAGAAAAGAATGATTAATATGAGAGAGAATATGTAAAAAAGATTAATTTTAGGATAATTCAAGTTTCATGCACTAAAAATTATGAATAAAATTATGAATGACATGGAAATTATTTACAAGTTTAGACATAATTTATCTTGCTTGAATGCACATTTAATAGAACTTATATAATGCATTTAGTTCATAATATCCAAAATGGATAACTTAATAAATAATTACAATATTAAGATATAGAAAATTATAAATAAATTTAGAATGATGAATCTAAAAGTGAATGAATCATTTTATTTAATTTAGTGAGCTTTTCATTTTCCTTAATATAGTAATTCCTTGAAAAAGTTTCACCCAGTCCATGTTTAGTAGCTTTAGCAATTTGATGTAACTGAAGAACAAGGAGCTGAAGAATTTTTACTGCACATTTGAATTTAACTTGATTAGTAACATTTGAACATGTGTTTATTATCATCAAAATTAATCTCATATGAGATTGGGCTCATGAAGTCAACACTAAGACCTTAGTGGTATGTCTTGGTTAAGCTTTGGAGGTATGATTGTCTAAAGTCTTGAAATTTCTTAAATTAATCATTAGGGATGATTTCACTTTAAGTTATTTATTAGATTAATTGATTTTAAATTTCATATTCTTATTTTATTTAATAATTACTTAGCATCTAACTATTATAATGATAAGAAAGAGACTAGGCCCCTTCATCGCCATCTTAAATTATTTTTTAAAGGCAAACTATTATAGCTTTAGTTTTCTTTGTGAACCACTTATGAATTTTTTTTATTAAGCCTAAGTTTAGATTAGTTTTAAGGAATATTATTCAAACATGACAGGCATCTTAGGATTAACAAAATTAAGTCACCATCATATGAGTACTATTCCACTACTTCATTTCATTACCAATAACATTTATATTCTTTCATCTTTAATCTTCTTAATATTTGATTTAACATATATACATGCGATATACTCATATTTTTGCACACTTAATGGATGTTAATGCATGAATTTGATAGAAAAGAAAGATTCCATCTCATAGCTAAGCATATATGTTGACCTCATTTTTTTGGTGTGAGGATTGACTCATTTTTCTTAGACTTAGGAATCTTCTAGACATTAAGATTTCCCTAGTCATAAGTGAAGTAGAACATCATGTGGATCCAAAAATTAGAGCTCAAGGTCCATTTACAAGATATTAGGATAAATCCCAAGAAAATTCAAGAAAAAAGAGGGCTTAGCCCATTAGCTTGCTAAGCCCCATTTTATGATTTCTTCTTTTTTATTTATGTAATTTTTAATTTTTTTTCTAGAAACTCTATGTTTGAAATTTTGAATTTAGAAATTCAAATAATGACATGTGAGGTGGTTGAATTAACATTAAATAATAGCATGTGAAATGGGTGTACTTCATAAAATAATAAGGCAACTTAATGCCTCACATTAATGTGGCCACCTACCTTTCCCTCCATGTTTTGAATTCTTTTCTTTTGAAAGATGGTTGTAATGGCTATAAATAGCCCCTCTTGTTGGAATGAAATGAGATCTTTTGGAAATTATAAATTATTTGAGTTGTTCTTGTGGTTTGAGAGCTTAGTGGCCAACTCTTGGCAATCCTGGGGAGCACTTTTATCGACATATCTTCTTTCCTCACCTCCAACACCCAAGTTATCTCAATCTCACCAAAAGAAATAATGCCCACCTCCATCAAATTTGGTATCAGAGTGAAGCCTTGAAGGAGTAAATTTGGTCAAAAGTTTGCTTCAATAAAGGGGGCATATCAAGTGCTGGACTTGTCTTCAAGCTTGTGAGTTTTTCTTAGACTGGTGAGGTTAATTAATTTTCTTTTATATGATAGTTTAAATACATATTAGTAGCTTGGAAAGATATATATTGTTAGTAAGCTCTATTATATAATTTAGTCATTTCTAATTGTGTAAACTTGCCTCCCCACCCCCATAAAAAAAAAAAAAAAACATTAAGAGAAGACCTTAGTGAAGTAGTGTTTCACCCTAAAAATAACCTAACCATTAGTGCAAACAAAAGTTTGATTGCTTGTTTTATTATCTTTGTTATTGTTTATGGTTAATTTTAGAGGTTCTCGATTAACTTATGATAAATTACTTTCTTTAAAAGGAAAAGAGGTTGGATAAATTTGAGCATTTTTTTCTCATTGCATTAAAAAAATAAAAAAAATTTACATGCATAATAGTATAAGTGTGTTAAACTTGGTGATTTTGGAAGCTACAAAAAACTTTATCAAAAAGACCTAAATTATCTAAGTAGAGCTTGGGATTTAAGCGGTCTTGTGCCCCCCTCCTCACCTGAAAGTTTTCTTAGCCTAAAATTTTACTTTGATTGCACAATCATATTATACTTGTTTATTTTGTTTCAATTTTTCTTTGATCCATTTTCATATATCTTTTTTTTCCTTAAAAAATCTTTTTGCACCAAAATCTATCTCTCAGGACTAAGTTGAAAATTTGACTAGAGTAGTCGATGCTTTAGATCTTAGGAACCATGAAAATGAATTAAAAACTCAACAAATATTAGAAGAAAGTAAGAATCAAATGCTAGAACTTAAAGAATAATTGCAAACTCTTATAGCTCATCTACAAAATAATAGGGTACCAACTCCTCCTCTAATATCTGCTCAGACTGTACCTACAGGGATAGATGAAGAAGATTCAAATACAAACCATAGATAAAACCAACCACTTAGAAGACCACTAATTGCTAGAAATGGTGGAAGGGGAGAAAATTATTTTAAGATTATAGAAGACCCTAATGATCCATCTCGAAGAGTTAAAGTAGAAGCCCTAACTTATGACAGCATACATGACCTAAATAAATTTCTCCATTGGTTAGTTCAAATGGATGACTTCTTTGATTAGCATAAAATGGATGATTATTAAATGGTTACATTTGCTAAAATAAAATTGGTAGGACATGCTAAAATTTATTGGACAAATACTTTAGCTAAGGAAAAAAAAAGATTAGGAAGGATAATCCTCACTTAGGTAGAATTGAAAGAAATGTTTATAACAAAGTACTATCCTAGGCATCATGATAAGAAGCTATATAGTTAATTATTAACTTTGAGACAAGGTAATCATCCAATCAATATTTGAATACTTTTGAAGATCTAGCTTCTAGAACGACAGCCGATAATGATTGGCAATTAGCCAATAAATTTATTATTGGACTTAGGATTGATATTAAAATAAAGTTGAATTATTTGACCCAAAATCTTTAGAGGAAGCATTTCATTATGCATTATTGGTTGAACAAAAAAAGAGATGCATCCATCTCAAAACTAAAAGTCAAGTACCTTCCATTTCATCCCATAAATATATTGCTAGACCCACCCATTCAAATGGCGACCTCTTTGTCTAAAACTTTAATTTAAGGGAGCTCTAAGAACACTAGGAAGTAACATATTTTAAATGTCATAAAATGGTCATATGCAAAAAAGCTCAAATCTTATTTTTAGAAGAAGTTAAAAATCAAATAGATGATAATCTAGAAGAAGTTTATGATGACACCCATTATCTCGATGAAGAATTAGAATTAACTAATGTTCCTCGTTAATATGATAAGATGTATTATTATAATTAAAATGTGGTAGAATATTGTAGGAGAAAGAACATTTTAGCATGTATGTTTTGTGTAATGAAAAGGTTGTAGGTTAGTTATAGATGGAGGAAGTGCTATGAATGTCATTTCAACACACACCTTAACTTGAGCCAACCTAAAATCAACCTCACCTTAAACCATTTCATGTTAATTGGATAAATCATACATCTCTTCCTATCACCAATCAATGTTTAGTTCCAATTAAAATAAAAAAGCTACAAGAATCAAATGTGGTGTGATGTTCTCCTATGGACATTGCTCATATTATCTTAGGATGAACGTGGCGTATGATATGAATGTTATTCACTATAGTAGAAAAAATACCTATGCTCTTAAACAGAATAATAAGACTATTAAATTCTTAATAATAAATCCAGTAGAAAAAAACACCCTCCATAGCACCACATAAAATAACTTCTGACTTGCAACCTAAGCCTCTATTGAAGAAAAATGCCAAACTTTAATTTATTATCATAGAAAATCCTACTATTAGGGTTAATACTATAATTTATAATTTAATACTTACTTTAAAGCATCTATTCTTCTTTTGACCCCAAAGATAGAAATAATAGGTTTTGGAGCCTTACAAAATGCATTTTTTGATCCATTTCTCCTTCAGTTATTACATGTAAAAGAAGTCATACTAGACTCTAATAAAACTCACATACCTGTTATGGTCTCTTCTCTTCTTTTTAATTTTAAATATATTACACCTAATGAGCTTCTTGATGAGATACATCATCAAAGAGACATTCAACATACTATTGAGTTCTTACACAGTTCTCAACTTCTTAATCTTCCACATTATAAGATGAACCCTACTAAGCATATTGAGATTAAAAGATAAGTTGAGGAATTATTAAAAAAGGGTTTTATTCAAGAGAGACTTAGCCCTTGTGCAATCCCGACTTTATCAACTCCAAAGAAAGATGGAACATGGAAAATATGTGTTAATAGTCGGGCAATAAATAAAATTACTATCAAGTATAGGTTTCCTATTCCCTGATTAGATGATATGCTACATTTAATCTTAGGAGCAATTTTTTTTCAAAGATTGATCTAAAAGGTGGATATCATCAAATTCAGATTATATCTAGAGATGAGTGGAAGACAGCTTTAAGACCACCCTTGATGGACTTTATGAATGGCTTGTCATGCCCAATAGACTTTCAAATGTTCCTAGCACATTTATGAGATTAATGAATACTATTCTTAAACCATATATAGGTAAATTTTTGGTGGTGTATTTTAATGATATTCTGAATTTTATTCTAAGTGAAAATGAGCATCTACAACACCTACAAAAAGTCTTTGAAATACTTAGGCAAGAGAACTTATACATTATTATTAAAAGGTATTTCTAAGTCGAGGTAACTGTTTAGGCTTTATTATATTCATTACTAGATTTAAACTTGATCTTTCTAAAGTGAAAGAAATCTTAGATTGGCCATCACTTAAAAGTTTTACTGAAGTTAGAAGCTTCTATAGTTTGGCCATTTTTATCAGAGATTTATCAAGTATTTTAGTGTCATTGTTGCTCTGATAACTCATATACTAAAATTAGATAAATTTTGTTGGACTCCTAATGCATAAAGGGCCTTCGAGCAAATTAAAGTTTCTTATCATTTCTATACCAATCCTTAGACTTCCTGATTTTTTAAAGCCTTTGAAGTGGCATGCGATGCTTCAGGAATTGGGATAGGTGGAATTTTAAGTTAAAAGAATTATCTTATAACATTCTTTAATGAAAAGTTAAATGAAGCCAAACAATGATATTCCACTTATGATAGGGAGTTTTATGTTGAAATTCAATCTTTAACGACATTGACACTATCTATTACATAGAGAATTTATAATTAATTTTGATCATCATGCCTTAAAATTCACTAATACTCAACAAAAATTAAGTCATAGGCATTGAAAATGGGTTGAAGTTTTACAAGACTACTCTTTTGTTTTAAAGCAAAAGCCTAAAATTGAGAATAAACTTGCTGATACTTTATCTAAGTTAAACCTCATGATTTCCTCTTTAGAATTGAGAATCCCAAGATTTGATAGAATTAAAGATGATTATATTATGTGCCTTGACTTTCACCTAATTTATCTTGAACACCTAGACAAACCAACAAGTTTACAAGGAACATTCTTGATAATAAATTAATATTTATATAAAAGAAAATAACTATGCATTCCTTGATCTTCTCTTAGAGAATTCCTTTTCACTGACCAACATGCTGGAGGTGTGACTAGTCATTTTAGAAAGGATAAGACCATATGCTTATTAAAAAAATAGATTTTACTGGCCTTCATTAAAATAATATGTTCAAAAATTAGTGGCTCAATGCTTAATTTATAAATTAACTAAAACTATCAAACAAAAGTTTGGTCAATACACTACCTTAACTATTCCTTGTAGACCTTAGGAAGACCTATCAATGAATTTTATTCTAGGATTACCTAGGACAGGATATGATAGAATTTTGTAGTGGATAGGTTCTCAAAAATGGCTCATTTTTCTTTGTTCAAAAATAAATGATGCTTTTATATATCCAAATTTTTAAGGAAATAGTGTGACTCTATGGTTTCCTTTAGCCATTATTTCTAACCGAGATGTTAAGTTTGTCTTATATTTTGTAAAAATATTATGAAATTATTAGGTACAAAATTATAATTTTCTTCTTCCTTCTAAACTAATGGACAAACAAGTAGTCAATTGTACCTTAGGAAATTTTCTTAGATACCATGTAGGTAAAAGTTTAGTAAATTGAGATTTACATTTGCCAACCTTAGAATTTGCCTACAATAGTACTATTTCTAGAACTATAAAAAAATCACCATTTAAGATAGTCTATTGTCAAAACTCATGATGACCAACCATCTCATGTATTTTCTAATGCATCATTCTAATTTACTAAAGATTTTCATAGCCTTCATGAAGATATAAGAAAGAAAATTACTATAAGTAATGAAAACTATGCTTCTAAGGTAAATCATGATTGTTCAATGAAAGAACATAAATATGGTGATTATGTATTGATTCACATTCAACCTGAGCATTATCAAACCACTAAATATAAGAAATTACATGTACATGCGCTTGTGGTCCATTTAAAATTCTTAAGAAAATTGGATCTAATGCTTATCACCTTGATTTACCCACTGATATGCTAATTCATTCAATTATTAATATTGAAGATATTCTATCATATGAAGGAAATAACAAACCTCCACTTGTTCGGTCTACCTCTTTAGCAGGAAATATAGCACTGTACTTGCAGAAGCCCCGTTTCTTTGAAGTTGACTATATTATCATCGAAAGCACCCATTAATCGGTTTTGAAAATCATTTTTGGTTTTCTTAGAAGAATAAGCCATCACCGAAGCACATGGTTGACCCATACTTATTTAGAGACTCTTGCCCAACAATTAACTTAAAACTTCTTAGATTTCAGCTTTACATAGTAGAGTTCAATTGAGCTCAGAGGAGTTGATGAAGAACATCATGTGGATCTAGAAATTAAAGCTCATGGTCCATTTACAAGATCTCAAGCTAAAGCCTAAGAAAATTCAAGGAAGAAGAGGGCTTAACCCATTAGCTAAGACCCATTTTATGATTTCATTTTTTATTTATATAATTTTTAATTTTCTTCTAAAATCTCCAAGTTTGAAATTTTGAATTTAAAAATTCAAAGCATGACATGTGAGGTGGTTGAACCCACATAAAATAATAGCATGTGAAATGGGTGCATGGCATAAAATAATAAGGCAACTGAATGCTTCACATTAATGTGGTCGCCCACCTTTCCCTCCATGTTTTGAATTCTTTTTCTTTTGAAAGATGTTTGTAATGGATATAAATAGACCCCCTTGTTGGAATGAAAGAAGTTATTTTAGCAATTATAAATTATATGAGTTGTTCTTGCGGTTTGAGAGCTTGGTGACCAAACCTTGGCAATCCTTAGTGGAGTGCTAATTATCTAACATATCTTTTTCCTCACCTCCAATACCCAAGTTATCTCAATCTCACCAAAAGAAAGAATGCCCACCTCCATCAATAAGACACTTCTTGTAATTAAGGGGAACACTAAACCCAAGTGTAGGGACTTAAGAAGGAATACCCCGAGCTCGGGTTCATACCTTAGGGTAAATAAGTCCTACCACTGTGGCCTAAACCAAAACCCATGCTTATCCCTCATTCAAAACCAAAATCCAAGCCAACACAAGCAACATTAATTGCCTTAACCTAAACCAATTCTACCATTATCCTATGGATCAAACCCAAAGCCCATTCAAATGAAAAAAATCCAATTTAACTTCATAAAAGCACTCCAACTATTCAAATATCTATTTCAAACCATTCCAATACCTACAATCAAGCCAATTGAACCAAACCAATCCAATTAACCCAATTAAATCTAAATCAATTTCAATCAAAGATATCAGTAAATCCATTAAACACAATTCAAACCAATTCAATCTAGCCCAACTCAAATGACCCATTTGGTTCACTTGACCCAAAGTGACATAAATGACCAATTTGACCCAAACCTCAATCCAACATAAATTGTATTGAACTAACCCATTTAATACCTTCTACAGTGAATGTTGATAATCTTTGATTGACCAATTACAATCAATTGGGTCAAACTAAGCTAATTTGATCACTTGACCCAAGTTGACCCATTTGGCTTATATGAATCAAATTGAATCAAACTTAATTCTAAACTTATTTAATTGAAACCAATACATCCAATTAATCATAAATTGAGTATTGAATGTGATTTGACTATCAATTGAATCACCAAGCCAACTTGTTTTACCCAAGTTGACCCTATTTGACCTAAAGGGCCAAATTGGGCCAAATCAATTCTTTAATCAAATTGATTAAAACCAATGACTCAAATCCATCATAAATTTTTTGTTGAACATGATCCAACCTTCAATTGAACTCAATTTGACCAAACCAAACCTAAAGGGTCAAATTGAGATAAATCATTTCCAAATCCAAATCAATTCAAATCAACACCTATAATCATTCTCAAATAATCATTTTAACCTAAACCAAACTGCCACCCAAGCCAATTTGGCCAATTTCACCAAATTAGTCAACTTAGCCCATTTGACTCATATGAACCCATATGAGCCAAATCCAAATCCACCTCAAATTAAACTAAAACAATTGAATCAAAACATCCCAAATCATCATTTGAACACATTTGAATCTTTGGGTTGACCCAAATTGCCAATTGGTCAACCTAACCTAATTGAATCCATTTTGACCTATATCAGTCAAATTAAGCCAAACCTATCCAAACCAAGTCCGAACCCAACCCAACTTGGCATGACCAATTTGATCAAATTGGTCAACTTAGCCCATTTGACTCGTATGAACCCATATGAGCTAAATTTAAATCCACCTCAAATTAAACTAAACCAATTGAACTAAAACATCCCAAATCATCATTTGAACACATTTGAATCCTTGGATTGACCCAATTTCACCAATTAGTCAACCTAACCTAATTGAACCCATTTTGACCTATATCAATCAAATTAATAAAAACCCATCCAAACTAAGTCCAAACCCAACCCAACTTGCAATGACCAATTCTTGGGTCCATCATGGGTCAGGCCAAATGAATCCATTAGTTAAATCCATCTAAATAAGATAAAATACCCATTTGGATGGTCGCATATGTCTGCAACCCATGGTAGCCACCTTTAATGTATTTTGGGCATGTGGACCACAAACTCATCTTACCCAAAGCTATTTGGGTTTAGCCATGGGTTAAGTGAAGGTGAGCTAACCCATTTCTCCCCATTGGAGCACTTGGGGGAGGAGGTACAAACCACCTCAATCCTTGCCATTCCTATAGCAATTCAAGACCCTCCACCTCATCCCATCACTAACGCCCTCGATTGCCTGTGCTAGCCAAACGTCTGCCAAAAGTTGAATTAATCCAAACCATTGGATCAATTAGGAAAGAGGGTATATTTTCCTTCCAATTCAAACCACAGAGAGCTTTAGAATGTTTATGAGCATCTCTAGAGTGTCCCCAACCCTCTCATGCTTCCTATCATCGACGAGACCAAACTTGAGGAAAATCAAGCCCTCGTCCATCCAACTCCACTCAAACCTCACCAAACTTCAATTAACTTCTCCCACACCTTCATAAGCTTTGGTAAGTCAATGAATCGACGATTTCCATTCGAGCACTAGAGATCACTCTTATACTAACTCTGATGATTATTGTAATGTCGTTTGATCCATAAAGTTATCGGCAGGGAAGAAACTCACGAGCTTCTCAACAAGGCTTCATCTCTTCAAGATGAAGCTACCTTAGTCATTGAACCACCGCCTAGAGCTCGATGAGGTAATTTTATGGAACACTATAGAAATCTTCTTAGGTGTGTTTTGTAAAAGAAATTTTGATTGGATGCGATCTCCACTGTAGGATCTCCTTAGATCTCTTCTTTAAACATTTTGGAGTTGATCCTGATACCTAATGAGCTCTAGTGAGGTCAAATCGAGTAGAGGAGGGCAGATGGTGTCTATCTTTCGGTGCTCGAGGGACGAAAAATCATTTGTCATCCGTTCTTTCTGATTAGAATGGACAACCGTGATTTCATTAGCTAGTTATTTTGATTTAACCCATTAAAATCCATGGGATTAATCTCCACCATTCGATCTAAGATCAGATGACAGGGATGAAAGTGCATCCACTGCCTCTGGCTCAGTCGCTACATCGGATGATTTAAGTGACCTATCATGTGGCACCATGTGTAAAGTGTCACCACGTCAGCCCTTGTGTGGCAACGATGAGATTAGGCATTAATTAAGCTTAAAAAAGCTATTGATTGCTCAGAACATTAAAAATTTATAACTAATTGTAAAAAAAATCCTAAAAGTATGAGTATACCCATGTTGGAAAAGGTAATAGACGATAATTTAACATAAATAAATTCCATAGTCTTTGAATGATGAACAGTGCTTAATTAAGGTTTAACAATTTTCTTAATTTTTTAAATTAAGCCTTAATTACTTGGATAATTGATCTCAAATTGGATGTGTTAATTCCTTATAATGTCTTCTTTCTCTCATAATTTTCTTGAAATTTATTGGCTAGGTAATTGAGAGAATTTGAAATTCAAACTTGAATTACCCTCATTAAATGATTTAATAATTATTAAAAATTCCAAATAGTAAAAATTAGTCAATTAAACTTCATTAATCACTATTAATATTGGAATGATTATGACCTCTTTCTTAATTATTTCTCTAAATCCATTTCTCTTAAGAGGGATAATTAAAGCATGAATTAGTTAAGACTTAATTAAGCAATTAATGATGAAATGAAATCAAATTAAAATGGTAATTGCTCTAGATAATCTAAATTGAATTTATGATTTCCTCTTTATGTGTTCAATAGCATAAAGACCCTAAGGAATTTATGGTTAGATGGGTGTTGGGAAATCATGTAAGTACTTAATTAGATCCTTCTTTAATTTAATTAATATTTAATTATGAGCCTCATTACATTAGGTCCCTAAGTGCATTTCAATTTTAATTTATCATTTTCATATCATTCAATGCTCATAATTAAATGCTTAATTGAGTTAAAGAGGCTTAGGAAAGGGATAATAAATTATTTGATTAAGGACTTTAACTTAATCAATCTATAAAAGCTACTTAATTATATATGCTTAAATATGTAAAGTCACTAATGTGGGATGGGGCAAAATAACAAATATTATTTTTCCTTTGTAAGTTTAATAATTCAAAGCAAAAATCAAATTCCATAAGAAGCTTAAGGTTAACCTTAAATGATTTTATTCAATATGATTGTTCTTAGGAATTAATGTAGTTGACTGCATTATGCGGAAGTGTTTGAATATTCCTTTTTAATCATTCTAAATTCTGCATGTCATTTGATATCATCCATTCATATTTTCAAATAAAAGAATGAATTTAATTTAATTAAGTGTAGGTTGCATTTATTGGACCAATCCTATTATATGTATGGCTATTATCACTAATAAATTCTAAAATTAATTTCAAAATTACAAATGAAGATTTAAACTGATGTTAGTTATGAATATTCTATATGACCTACATTTGTTTATATCTTAAACATGTTAAAGAACTATTTTATTTTCTTGATTAATTTGTATATTTACATATGTTTGAATGTTAGTAAGTATATGGTATAGACATACCAAGAATATGAGGCTTTAATTTGCCCCACAGAGCTCTTGAATTACCTCACTTTCTTAGTTAACAATGGCACATACTAACTTGATAAAACTTTTATGTGTACATATACTAGAATTTGGATAGAACTTTATTTTACATGAATAAATAAATTTATTAACATACAATCTTTTGCATGATCCTTATTCTCATGGTTGTCTATATATTCATATGTATTTAAGATAGGTATATCATCCGGATATCTCGTGAATACAAGGCTTTAAGTAGCCCCAAGGAGGTTTTAGATTATCTCACTTCCTGGTTTAAATAGCGCACATACTTACTTAAATTTTGAATACATCTCGTATGAATATTAAACTAAAGAATTAAAATCCCTCTTTTCTATGAAAAGTATATGCATTTGTAATCATTTAAGTATGCCAAAAATACATTGCATATATAGGTATTCTAGGTTCAAAATCATATGCATGTTATTAATGATGAAAAGGAATGGTACAACACTATCTATGTGATGTAAATTCAAGTTCATTAATCTTAAGATGCCTTTCATGTTGAATAGAATTTTCTAAGGTTAACCCAAACCTAAGATTAATAAAATATTTAATATATCATTTATTGAAAGGAACTAAAAGTCATAATAACATGCTTTAAAAGATAATTTATTGTAGGGATGAATGAGATTAAACTCTTCTTTTTTCTTTATAACAATAAAGTTAAAAATATTAGCATTAGGAGTCCTTATTTAGTGATTAGGTCTATTGCAGGAAAATATTTCTATTTTTCAAGATAGTACATCATACTATAATATCATTCTCGATCACTTTCGCAAGGGGTTTGGCATATAGTCTGTAATTAGCCCCTAAAACCTATGTGGTTTCTACATGACTCAAAATTAAAATATCATAGATTTTATAGCGGCAGTACCTCTCCTCATCTTTAGTTGGCAATCATTATCTCAAAGATCAAATAGTAGACTTATATTTTATATAAGCCCAAGACTATTATTCTTTCCGTTTGACACCTTGCCATCCATAAGCAAGGGTGGCCAGCATCATTTATGTTTTAGGACTTCACTTCAAGTAGGTCTTAAAACTCCTATTGGACCCCTAATAGTTAAAAGAAAATCAACTAAATAAATCACCCAAATATAAACCAAACAAAAGCAATAACCTCTTACCACTAGCTTGGTAAAGCAAGATTCATCCAACATCCTCCAAAATTCCAATGAAATTAAAAATCAGGAGATCCTTCTCCAAAAATTTCCAAATTTCTCCAACATACCAATGAACCCCATTTAACATAATTAAATTTCTTAAATGAGGGTTCCAATTCAAAAATTAAAGTCAACAACAACAAAGCGAGAAGAGTCTAATTCTATGTCTCTTTAAATAGTGAAGCAAAATCCCTATTTCTTTCTTCATTCAAGCACTCAATCTTCCACCATGTCTTTCAACAAGCTTATTTTCTCATTTTCCTCTGGTGTGAATTTGGCCCTAGATCAAACCATACTCACCACCTCCCCTATCATCAAGTTTGGCCTTAGCTTCAAGCATTTCAAACTCACCTGTGAGGGACTTGCCCTCACCACAGTTAGTAGAGAGGAAGTGGCAGATAAGAAGCAACTTCTATAGTTTGACCTACACTTCGATTCTGAGTTCCCCTCACTAAAAAGGAAGGCTATAGAGGTTCCCCTACCAAGAGTACCAATTTTTCCAGTTGTGCCTGCAATTGTTTTGGTCCGGACTAGTACGACCTCCGTAGTTACCCTAGACTTGAAGGGGAAGTTTGAGATAGCCTCCCCTGTGTACGAGGTCGGATCTAGCTTCTGCCCCACCCTGCTCATTTAACTAAGACCCAACGCAGTTACAAGAACAAAAAAAATCAAAAGATATTATAAGTGCGTGGTGAAGAAGGTTGGGGAAGCCTCCCAAGTAGTTGAAGAGGGATATCCTTGTAAGACCTCTTCGCTTCTTAGTGGCAGTAGGTTTCACCCCCTTTTAGCTGTAGAGAGAGAGGAGGACTTTAGAAATATTGTTGCATCACCCCTACCATCGACAGAGTATGAGACACAACCTAGGGAGAGGAGGAGACCCTATACGAGTCTATGGTCCATTCTCATGAGAGTTCGGAGAGCCCAAGGATGCTTAGAGTCTGCTACATTGCATGACTTGATATATATAATCCCTACAAGTGTTAGGGATCAAATTCATAAGAAAAGGCTATAGAGTCCAAAGTTACAACCCAAGTGGGCAAGAGGGATAAGAGGAAGTTCCGTATTCGCCTCCACTTTGATTGATCATTTTGATCAGACTAATAAAGCATCATTATAACATGATTATACTCACTAGTTCCAGCTGCATGAGGAGATCTCCTATAGAGAGGCAGCTAGTGTCACCCCCATTACACTGCTCCACTTGCCGATCATCATCACCCGTTCATGCCCACCATTAGAGGTTCCTACCAAGTTCCATAAGTCCACATCTAGAGAGAGAATCTCCCTTGGTGATATGGATATGTCCCAAAACCCCACTTCATCTGCTCCACTTGTTGAGGTGAGGCTGAGCTCCTCAGATTGATCTTTCATCTCAACGGTGGTAAAGATGGAGTGGCAGCCCAAGAGTGTCATGATCGCTCCACCATCAAAACTAGAGGAGAAGGAAGGAGGGGAGACTAAGGTGACCCCTATGATCATTAATTCAGTTAGGGAGAGCACTCCACCTGCCTAGAATATTCAGTGCATTTCTTCTTCAGAGCTAAGTCTAGTTGGCGTCACCATTCAACCTATGTTCTAGTACCACCGGTTGGGTGGATGACCTATCTTTGGAGTATATTTTGGAGGACTATCATGTTGTGGTGAGGCAGATAGTCAGAGATGATCAGTATGACCAAGAGGAGGGTATGGTTAATTTTTAAGTCAATGAATATGACCTTTTGGATGATACCATTAAAATTCATAAATTTGATACTTGAGGATCCTTACATAGGGTGTAATCTAGCTAGGAAAGCATTGTAGTTGAGGAAGGTGAGGCATTGGACTCAACTCAATGCCTCCTCTAACAAATCAAGCAAAAAAGATGACCAAATCAATAGGATGGAGAGACAAGTAGAGGAGTTGATGGTAGTGGTCTTAGCCTTGCAGAAACAAGCTTCAGTTTCACATCCTACTCCCACGGAAGCCGATCAGCCTGAGCTGGTACATAGCCTAGATCATCCAAAGTGCACTCCCATGGATGAGGATGCTGATAGTTTGCATACAAAGGTGACTGATAGCACCTCTATGTATGAAAAAGACATTAAGTAAATCGTCGAGCAGGAAATGAAGGAAGCGTTGGCGCAATCCCAAGGGAGCTCATATGTTCTAAAGGGTAGACCCAACTTAGAAGAATTTGATGTAGTTCAATACCCCAAGGGTTTTGTACCACCATCCTTCAAGATTTTGATGGTCAGGAACCCAAGGTAGCACATAGTACATTTTGAGCCAATTGCAACACCGGTGCAAGGATGCATTACTTTTCTAGCGTTTATCGAGCCTTCGGGGTCACATTTGATTAGTATGCTGAACTGCCTAATAGTTTGATGAAGTATTTTGCAGAGTTAGAGCAGATCTTCATTAAGAGTTAGAGATCTTCATTACTTTATGGTACCTCATTGTAGATAAAAGCATGCCATTGAGATTCTTCTTAAGAATATCCATGGCTTAGTCACCTTCATGCTCAAAGGTTTTACCATTAAGACATTTGAGAAAGGTATATGAACCAAGCTAGTAATAGTGGTTGATAAGGGGAAGCAGCTAGTGCAAGTACAATTTGAGAGGCATAGAGTCCAATAACCTCCAACTACCTCCTCTTCCACTACCTCGGTCCTTGCAATGGCCACCACCATAGCAGCATACACAGTAGTGGTATCAGTATCTAATGCTAAGTAGCTACTTTCCACTTACTCTTGTTGGCAAGCTTAACAAACCATACTCATTTAACATGGAGGTAGTTAGGAAAATCTTTAAGATCCTTCTGAAGAAGCATAATTTTCAGCTACCCGAACCAAAAAAGTTGAAGGAAGTGGGCGGAAGTGATGATCCTAACTACTACCCCTACCACCGCATGCTAGGTCATGTCTCAGAGTATTGTTTCTCCTTCTAGGATTGGCTTGAGCATAGCCATAAGTATGGAGCCATAGTTATCCCTAAAGAATACTTAGTAGAACAACCCTCTTAAAATAAAAGAACGTTGGGATATCTATTTATCCTATACCTCTAAAAAAATAATTTCTAAAATAAAAAAACTTTTTTTATAGGTACCTGATTCAGCTCAGACCTCCAACATCAAGGAAGGTTTACCAGTTGTGAGGGACAACTCAGAGCCCAGTAGCAGTTGCAGCGACCATTACTTGCCCGGGATAGTCACGTAATGCATCCACCATCTGAGTCTAGCACTCTTCCTTCCATAATTATACCTACCACATCAACCAGTTCTATTGACACTAGTAGTAGCATTATATCTGTGGATGAGGCAACAAACCCCTCATACCGCTTACTTTACTTGATTTCTATCATGTACTACCTCCAAAATTAAAGAAATCAATGATGAAGAATAATTCTACTTACAACTTGTCTATATTTGATGATATTAGCAATTTTTTTTTATAGAAAGCATTCCAATTCATAGCAATAACAACTTAAATAATTTTGATCAATTCCATTCCGATTCAGAATGGATTTCCCTTTTCTAAATCATCAAGGTTCACCTCTTGAGATTGATTTTGAGTCATCTATCTCTAATGATTCTTTAAGAGAAGTTATAGGTATACTCGATGAGCAAGTAGAACTTTCCACAAGCTACTCATCAAAAGAAGTCATTGAAGTCAACCTCCATAGTGGCAAAGTTCTTCTTCTTAGGGTAGCACCTCAGAAAAAGGATAAACAGGTCATTTTTTCTAGTGAGCAGATAGCCCCATCATAGGATGCTCCACCCATAGATATGCTTATGGAGGACTAGCCCAAAGTCGACTACAACATCCTCACACCTAGAAAGTTGCCTAAGTTAAGCATATATTCCCTTGTCTTATCCAAATAGATGAATGAGTCATTGATCAAAGCTTTGCTTGACCCCAAAATATGCTTAGCGCTTGATAGCTATTAGATAGGAGGCATGTTTCATAGAAGAAGCCCTAGGAGTTACATTCACAGATGAAGACTTTCTTTTATTGATGATAGAGCACAACCGTCCCCTCTACATTATAAAGGATGCTACTAGATTCAGCTATCAAGAGTGTTGGTTGACGGGTGAATTAGTGAGCATTATGAGTCTAAGAACCCTTTCCTACTTAAGAATCGAGAGCTCTAAGCTCCAAATGGATAAGATGATGTTGAAAGAATTCAATGAACAAGGCGAGAGGGCCTTAGGCTCTATAGTGTTGCCTATAAAGATAGAAGATTGGAAAATAAGTCAACTTTCACATAATAGATTCTGATACATCTTTCAATGCTTTGATAAGGTGACCTTGGATACAGGAGAACAACTTTATTGCATCCTCTCTACATTAGTGCATCAAGTTCTGAAGAGGCAGAATTGAGTATTATGTCAAAAAAGATCCCAAGCCATTTGTAATTCATGAGGTCGAGATATATGAGGATGAGGCCTATTACCTTCTTAAGAAAAAAGGTATTCTCTTATGACCTTAATCAAAATGAAAGAGAGAAAGGAAAAGAAAATAAAATAAAAGAAAAAGAAAAAGAAGAAGAAAAGGAAAGAGAATGAGAAGAAGACCATAGGGAGGAAGTAGAGCCTGAGATTAGATTCCACCCATAGTTTGGTACCCCATTCAAACAAGTGGGGAAGATGACCCGACCTCCACCGGGATGAGGAAGAGGCAAGTCCAAAGGGAGTCTTAAGGTTGGAAGGCCTCCATACTTACCACCCATTAGAAGATTCATTCCAGTATCAAGGAGTACTCCTACTGTCTACAGAGACTTAGAATCTAGTTTAGAGGATGAGTCTTATGTAGTTAGATTATTGGCTAGCTCTTCTCGATATCAAATCCCATTGGAGGTGACACTCGAGCCCAACAAAGGATGAAGACCGGTCCCTAAGCAAAGCATAAGTGTATCCAATTCTCTATTATGTGAAATGTGCATCGAATGAGAACCTTAGCTCTAACCCCACTTTCCTCTTAAAAGTTAAGGGTTTGGTGGTTAAGGAAGCCCCAAAGCATGTACAAGAATAAAGATCTAGAGGTTCTATCTAGGAGCGAATCTTAAGTCAAGAAGTTGATGTAAAACTTGAGGATGAACCTTATAAAGAATTAATAGAATTGCCATCTGATTGCACGCATTGCGTTCATAATTTAGCCAAGAAAGGTTTAATTCCACATAGATGGTCTAAGCAGTAATACTTTGAAAGACTATGGAACAACAAATGCAAGAGCTCTTAATCAAGACTTGAATTAGGCTTTGGCATAATAAGTCAGGTGGATGATGATGACTACTATTTGGTCATCACCAATCATTTCGAATATGATAAGTTCTTCTCAAATTACATTAACTCGTATCAAGAGGTGTGCTTAGAAACTTTAGATGATTCAGATGTTTTCCAAGTCAAAGATGCGCTTATAGAATTTGAAGAAAAAATCAAATTAACCATTAATGAGCTCAAGGAAATCAACTTATGGATTGAAGATAACCCATTCCCGATGTACATCAGTTCCTTGTTGAATGAAATTGAAACTAATGACTTAGTTAGCCTACTCATTGACTTTAGGGACTACTTTGCATGGAGTTATGAAGAATTGCTTGGATTAGCTCCTAACATAGTGGTTCATAAGCTAGTGATAAAACCTGATGCTAACCCTATCAAGCAAACTCCTAAATGCATGCGATTAGACATTAAACATTAACTCATTTTTTAAGTCAAGAAATTGATTGATGCTGGTTTCATCTAGAAGGAAAAATACCCCACTTAGTTAGCTAGCATCATCCTAATTATGAAGAAGAATGGCTGAATTGACATATGCGTCAATTTTGGGGATCTTAATAAGGAATTTCCAAAAGATTAATTCATAGCACCAATAACGATGGTGGATATTACCTCATCTCATGCGGTCTTCTCTTTCATGATGGTTCATCTAGATATAACCAAAAATAGATGGCACTTGAAGATGAAAGGACCACTATTTTTAGAATCCAAAGAGAAATTTATTACTAAAAGGTCTTGCCTTTCGGACTTAAAAATACTAGCATCACATACCATATGACTCGAGTCCTCAATGATCTCATTCACCACCAAGTCAATTCTACATCGATGATCTCATGATCAAAAGTAAAGGAAAGGAAGACCACCTCTTTGACTTGAGAGTAGTTTTTGAGCTATTAAGATAATACAACCTCAAAATGAACCCTCTATAGTATGCATTCTGAGTATCCTCAAGAAAGTTTCTTGGGATTATTGTCCAACACCATGGAATTGAAATTGATCTGGAGAAGATTAAAGCGATATTAGAGATGCCACCCCATAATAGTCTAACCCAAGTCATATCATTCCAAAGGAGGTTGGCTTATCTAAGGCCCTTTATATCCAACCTATCAGACATATATTAACCATTCTCAGCACTAGTCAAGAAGGATGCCAAGTTCAAGTGAGATGATAAGTGTCAGCACGCCTTTGAGAGAATCAAGCAATATCTCATGATGCTGCCAATCTTAGTTTCCCCTATCCCGAGAAAACCATTGATATTATACATTGCTACATTAGATGACATACTTGGCACTTTCTTGTCCCAAACCAATGATGAAGGGAAAAATGCACTCTACTATCTTAGCCATCTTCCGATACCTACTAGAGTAAATTATCCACCCATTGAGAAGCATTAGCTAGCTCTAATATTTGCAGACCAAAAGCTATGAAACTATATGCTCTTGCATAAATTGAACTTGATTTATGGAATCAATCCACTATAATATCTCATGACATGGCCGATGCTATCTAGATGGTTAGCGATGGTCCATGATTTTATCATAGTTCGATATCACATTCATACCCTCTATGCGAGGAAAGGACAAGCACTCATAAATTTTTTAGCAACACATCCACTTCTAATGGATTCCTCACTCAGTGATGATCTCCCCAATGAATAGATCATGAACTCAGGGGATTTAACCATTCACCACTGGGAGATATACTTTGATGGTGTAGCTTCCTCTCAAAGATGAGAAGAATCATAATCTATTACAGTAATGGCGTGAGGTAGGGATAGTCCTAACACCCCGCGTGATATGATAAGATTCTCATATCATCTATTCGAGCCTTCAACAACAAAAATGAATATGAGGTTCTAATTATTGGTCCGAGTTAGCTATCTTGCCACCATTCAAAATAATAACATCTTTGGAGATTCTCAACTAGTTATCAAGCATCACTAGGTCTTATAAGTTCTTGAAGCTAAAGCTCCATCGCTACCACAAGTACAACATGGAGTTATTAGCTCAAATCCTAAAGGTCACAATCTACAAGTTCTCTCGAGGAGAAAATAATGTAGCTCATGCCTTAGCTAAGCTTGATAAGGTGTTGACTTGTCTGAAAGATGAGTCCATATCAATAAACATCCATAATAAACAAATCCAACCTCTCATAGATGTTGAACTCAAATAAATACTCTCTTGAAGGGGAGGTTGTCATTACCAAAAAGGATGTGAAATTGGAATGGAGGCAACCCTTCATTGGCTACCTAAACAAGGGCAAACTACATCAAGAGAAATCTCAAGCACATCAAGTGAAGGAAATGGCACTTTCCTATGACCTCGTAGATGGTGTTTTATACCAGCTATCCTTTGATCATATGTGGATACATTGTTTAGACAAGCACATGCCCCATAAGATTATGACCAAGGTACACTTAGGATTATGCATAATCAATTCACCCCTAAGATAAAAGCAAAAATCAAGAGACACGGGTATTATTTGCCATCGATGATCATACATGGACTAAAAATCGAAGCCACTAGTGCCAAATACATGGAGTTTTTCTACAACAGTCACCCAACGTTCTATGTCCAACCTTGGCCACATGGCCATTTGAGTGTTGGGGCACTAACTGTTGGCTTAATTAGCCTCATATTCAATTTAATTAATTTTGATGATAACAAACAAATGCTTGGATGTTCTAATGAATATTTTTATGTGTTTCGGATATATCAATTGCTAATTACATATCCAATACATCTCACAAATTGTTAGAAGAAATTGCAAGAATAAAAGAATGAAAGGGATAATGTGAAGCTCATGATTTTAGGTTATATGACTATTCATATGAGTTCTTTGGCATGAATCAATTTGCTCACAACCTAACATACTATTTTAATGAGGTTAATTTATATAAATCTTTATTTAATTAACATTCAATTATATGTTTTTCTACATAGCAATAAAATTGTCAAAGTAATAAATGATCATAACTATTAAGTATAATTATTTTATTTACTTAATATAATTAGGTATTTTAATTTAATTTACTGGTTATATGATAACTAACATATTTATGATTATATATAAATTATATCATAATTTTTAAATGTCACATGTCAAAATTAACAAAAATATATAAAATTTTGTATTTTAGCCAAAGTCATTATTTAGTCAAAGAATTCATATCTGATTTTATCTCTATCGGATTCCTTGGATTTTTTCCTTTAAAATAAGTGGTTACATGACCAACTTTGCATTAAAATTGAATTTATTATGATTTTTTTGAACATTACGATTTTAATAATGGATGAATGCTACATGCTTTGAATATATTAAGAGCTACATTTGATTACTTTTGACTTTCCCATGTGAATAGCCGAATTTTGCTGCTAAATTTAATATTTGTTTAATATAAATTATATTTTTATTGAATATTAAATTATCACATGATAGCATGAGGTTTGTATAATATATTTCTTTGAAATAATTTTTAAATGACATTCTTGCATATAAATAGCCCTCATTCTCTTCATGAAAGCATCCCTCATTCAAAATTCAAAATCTCTCTAGAAATCTAAAATAAAATCTCTTAAATGTTCCTTCCAAGTGTTCTCCAAATATTGCAAGATCAAATCCTTGGTTTGGAAGCTTCAACATCTTCAACGCACAAGCCTTTTAAATTACTTGAGTTTGTTTTCTTGATCTTAATACTTAGTTGTTCATGCTATTTTCACCATCTATTTCTTCTTTCTAATTTATACTTTTGGTGGATTAGTCTTTGAACATTGGTTTTCACATCAAAGTTTCTCAATCATTTTTTTTGGTGAAAAACTCTTGTGATAATTTGTAGGATCTATTTCAACTTGAAATTTTAGCTTCCTACAAATTTCTTTTGGTTTCTTGAAATATTTCTTCTTTGGTCTTATTTTAAAAGATCATTTATTCTTAGATCTATTTTAGAAGTATATTTTAAGCATTTTAAAATAAATTATTGTGCTGAAATTATTTTCATATTTGCTAGATCTCTTTTTAATTGAAAGCTTACTAACCAACTTAGATCTATCATATACTTATTTTTTTATTTTGTGATCATTAGCATTAATTGAAAGAATCTTTTGGTTAAAATAAATTACCTTTGCTGAAATTTATTTTATTATGAAAAGAATATTGTGAATTTATTTTGAAATCATTTTGTATTATTCTACAAATTATAATAACATAAACATCCTAGTAAGATCACTTTAAGATATTTATTTTTATTAAGTGAGCATTTTGCTTTGCCAAATTTTTTAAGTTGTAAAGTGATCATTTATAAGTTGTGAGATCACTTTTTGAATTTGATTGCTTGGCATATTTGTGAGAGATTTACTTTATCAAAATTTATTATTTTATATTTTTTTTATTGTAAAATTTATTTTGGGGTTGTACTCGCCCCGTTATAGGAGAGTACTTTTTGTAAACTATTTTTCATTTAGTGGATTCTTAGCCAGGGGTGAGTAGGCGTGGACGTAGGCCAATTTTGGGGTTTGACCGAACCACATAAAAATCGTGTGCCTCTTGTCTCTATTTACTTTATTGTATTTTTATTTTTGCTGCATTTAGAATTATATCTTATCATTATAAAATTAAAATCTAATTTTCTATTTAAAAATTAAAATTTAAGTTTTGAAAATTTTAATATTACCCAATTCACCCCCCATCTTGGGTGCTATAGTGTTTCACAATTGGTATCAAAGCCTAGGCTCTTTTATTGGCTTAACATCCAAGAGTAAATCTTTTCACTATGGCACAAGGTTTCACAAAGGGTTCATTACCGGAGGGACAATCCACTCATAGACCTCCACTTTTAGATAGTGTACCATTTGATTATTGAAAAATAGAATTAGTACATTCTTAAGAGGTCAAGATGCACGATGTGGTATATGTTGACACATCAATATCATACACCCACAAGAAGTAAATGGCATTAAAGTAGAAAAACCTTTTGAGGAATGGTCTATAGCTGAAAGAGAACTTGATGAATTAAATGCTAGGGCTTGTAATACTTTATATTGTGCTTTATTACCCGATGATTACATGAAAATTTCTATGTTAAGTATAGCAAAAGAAATATGGGATAAACTCATTATAACTCATGAAGGAACTAGTGAAGTTAGAGATGCTCACAAAAAA